>JBBMKB010069177.1:0-14523 GCA_037833945.1 Alaria marginata
CCCCCCCCCCCCCCCCCCCCCCCCCCCCCCCCCCCCCCCCCCCCCCCTCCCCCCCCCCCCCCCCCCCCTCCCCCCCCACCACCCATGGCTATTGCGCTGTTGCGTAGTTCTAGGCAGCCTTGTTGCAATAAAGGCATGAAGGCACCACCCATCAACGCCCGGAAAATAACAAAAAATATATAAAAAGGTGTTCGTACCTACATTAGGTAATGTTCGCAAGTACAGACCTATTCTCGAGCTCCCACTGTATTAATAGTAGTGAGCTCCATCATAGGGTTTTAACTCTTGCAAGAGGCGTCTTAGTCTCTTTAGGAAGTGTGGAGTAAATCTAAAGCCTCATTTGTGTTTTGAATAGCCGCATTGTCGATCCCCCTTCCGATTTCTGGATGTTTCGTTGACATCCTTTGGTCGTGTGATCTGCATCTACGACTGTTCAGGGTGGGCTAATGTTATGGGGTGCTCTGCGCAAATGTGTAATATAAAGGTAAAACATGCCAGGGTGTCAGTTATCTCATGAAGTGTAGAATATGCCATGTCAACGCTTTCTTAGATTGTCGCCAGCTATATATAGGCGCTGCTTCGAGGTAGCGTCGCACATCGGATCATCAGTGTGTGTTCTTTAGATTTTTTTTATATATTTGGTTTTTTCTGTGTGATATTGAGACATGGATAACGGAGCAATGGAGGAGGTGCCATGATCCATGGAAGAGGGCGACCTACCCAGCACCGACACCCTGCGTCCCCACGGCACTCCATTACAGTAATATGCCTCGTGCATAAAAGTCTGTGATGAGCTTTTTGAGCAGGATGAAATACACCTCCTGTGTGCCAACCAAGCGCCAAGTCAAGGCGATGCAAGCAGTACCACTTACCCTGGTAGAGTACTATAGTGTTCTCTTTTCATGCAGTCATACCGCAACCTCATCGTCTTGGTGTGCCGGAACATGTATGTGTGAGCATGTTTCGCCGTACAGCATGCTGATGATACAGCAGTAGATGATACAGCTGTAGACAATAAATACATAGTGGTCCCTCTGTAGCACCAGTCGAGTAGTGCCAGTTGCCCGTTATATTGCCCGTGAAATCGCTTGTCAAATATAAGAACAACCGGTGGCGGTAGTGCCGGTTGCCGCTATAGTGCCGGTATTTCCCGCTGACACATTCCGGCGCTATACGAAGGATCACTACTACTGTAGTCGTACAGCTGCACGCTCCTCCTATGATAGACGGTTAAAAAGATCGCACTTACTTTATCGTGTTTTTGGTCGATAAAAATGCACAAGATTTGTGCACCTGGTATATCTCCGTTCATCCTAAAAACAAAGACGACCGTACTGATAATACACCGTGCGGTCCTCACAGTGCTGCTTTCATCGATTTTATGTACAGCAGAGTAAAATAGCCGAACCCACGCCACAGAGCCTCGAGAGATCGTTTGCCACAACACTTTGTACAGCCAGCACAACTGTCGCGATAAAATCTAAAATGGTATGCGTTTAAGACCTTAACACCATCGGCGCACTTGAATACCGCCGACACTCAACAATTGCCCAGTCAGATTCATCTGAGCTCTAAACCGCGCCCGGAGCCCTCTTTCGAAGGTCGAGGCGCAAAAAAATAGACTCTAATATGTAACAAACAACGTAGGAGACAAAAGATCTGCGTTCAGGTCTATCATACCGCGGTGTCACAAAGAAAGGCAGACGTCCAAGCACATAGCTGACACAAAGTATCCTACCCACGACCCCCAACCCCCCGGCCCTGTCCTCTCGACACGGGTTGATCACGCATCACCACTGCCTTCTTTCTGCAATTGGAACAACCAAAAGCAGCCATCGTCCATCATAAGACGATGAACCAACTTCGACGGCAGAGGTCCAGACGTGGTTCGTGTATCCTACAAGGTGGATACTTTTCAAGATACCAGAAAAGGCCAGCAGTACAGTCGCGGTCCCTCATTAGTGCGGTTCCTTGCCAGATGACAACACCCGCGCTAAACCGGGACCCCGAACCATCCCAGGATAGAGCGGCGCTCTGTACGTACGACGAGGTCGTGACAAGCAATATTCCCCGCCTAAACTGGGCTCCGCACTAAAACGTACCTACCGCACTAACGCGGGACCACGACTGTAGCAGTGTTTATTTTCAATCTACGTGGTGGTAGTATTTATAGGTCCCCCTTAACGATGATGGACTCGATCAACCAGCAGTTCGTTCTCGCGTCCAAAGTGAGGTAAACGCTGACGGGATGCCAGCTCCCTGTCATGCTGTGCAAGCAAGAAAACGCGTCGGACAATAACGGCACAGCCGCAATTAGAAGATGGTCAAGGAGGCAACGCGTGGCTTGTAGCTTCAGAAACAGTTACCCACACTTCCACACCTGCACCCCTGAAATTAGTAGGAGCCTGGAGCCAACATCGCTGTACATCGGGCTACCGTATAACACGGAAGAAAGCACACCCCGGTGATACCATTTTGACGTTTAAAAATATTATCACCTGGTGTGCTGTTGTAGGGGGTGTGCTATCTAACGCATCCCCGGTGATAAACACCATGCACGAGAGCCCCGCAGCTGGGAGGTGTGGTAACGAGGGGGTGTGCTAACGGCATTATTGGTTGGTACGTAGTGTTAACAGACCCCGGCCAGATTGCAGGGAGTGTGGTAACGAGAGGGTGGGATAATGATACCGGTATATCAATGGTTGCGATGGAGTGAGTGTGAACATAACTCGACCAGAATACAGGGGGTGTGATAACAAGGGTGTGTGTTAGCAAGGGGTATGAAACACCATTTGGCTGGCGCGCTGGGCGTTGCTGCAAAAGCTGCGGGTGCATCACCGATACCGGTATCAATTTTCGGGGCTTGGGACACGGCGGACGTAGGAGACGTGATACCGTTAGTGCCAGTACCGGTAAGCGCGCTGGTCCCAGAGAAGAACGACATGAGCGTCGTCCGAGGCGCGGCAGCGGCAGCTACCGGCGGGGTCAAAGCCGCATACTCGTTCGGCCCACTGTGAGGGGACGCACCAGTTGCGTCCATGCTCATGCTGGTGTCCATACCGGTACGGGTTGAGTTTGAATTGTGAATGGTATCCACCAGGTGGTGTGATAATTGTGGAGTTTGACACTGATTTCAGGCGTACATAAGTAGGAGGTATGGTATCTAACGTACCCCCGGTGATAAAGTGACGATAAAAAGATGGAGTAAAAAAAACATCACCGGGTGTGCTTATGTAGGGGGGTGTGTTATCTAAGGGGGGTGTGCTTTCTTCCGTGTTATACGGTACATGGGTGGAGCCAGATCAAAGAAACAAAGAGATATAGAGATACATATCGATAGTATGTGGCGACCTTCCCAGGTCTCGCATGCATGCATACATATTGGTAGAAAACCCGGGAGTATATCCCAGGATGGCCCCCATCGCCACAGGCTTAAAAAATAGACGCCATCCTAACAAGCTGCGGTATTCCCCTTGTGCCACGACAGTGTTTCAACGAATGGCGCACATACAGTCACCCAATATCGCTCGATTAGCAATTCAACGAGCGGCCCAGTCCTCCAATATCGCTCGCCATGATTAGTACCAGGTATACATCAATGGAAAGCATCGCTGGATGGTTATGCAGTCAGTCGTCACTTCCTCGTTATGACGTCACTGGCAGTGATTGGCACACTTAGCATCAACAGCCACCAGATGCAAACTGAGGTGAGCGTGTGGTACTATTAAAAAAAAGTTCAGTGCCCAGACAAGCCCTACACATATGATAAGGTAATTCTGCAGTGCAGTCTTCAAGACCTGGAAAGCTGGTCCCTATAAAAACCAAGGCTTACCACAGGATTTTGACGGGACGGGATTGGCGGTAGCGACGGGACAGAAGGGGACGGTAACATCTAAAAATAGTAAAATACCAATAATTGCAGAATACAGAGCATTATCTTCTCACGTGTCTTTGAGCTTGAGAGGCTGGAACGCCTTGTTCTTCTTCTTCCCTCCCGACAACGTCAACGGCCTGCAATAGGGTAAAAAAGGGTAAAAAAAAACGCAATTTTGACGGGGTCGGAAAAACAGCATCCACAGCGTGCTGAAAAACATGTTTCAAGCATTCCCCACATATATATCTATTAGTGCCAATTCGTCGGGGCACCATGCCCGACGTAACCGTACAAGGGTGTTGTTTTCCTGGAAGGAATTCTCCCCCCGGATAACCGCAGACTTACTTCACTTTTCACCGTAGCAGGCTGTTGATTCTGCTAGTATTATGAAAACCTGCTGACAGGCCGGGTGCAAGTCAACATAATTAAGAAAAAAGTATAACATCAGCCGTCGACGTATAGATATCCCTTCGGCACGCAAAAAGGCCGGGCAAAAATATCATGTCATCATTTCAACTGAAAATACGCAACGTCACTCGTGCCCTGTGCGGTCGCGACTAGGTTTGCATTCATATCGGCACCTGGATCTCGAATACGTTCGTGCAGCCATTGTCAAAATGTGTGCCCCATTCCAATTGATATGCTTAGAAGCAAAAATGTCTTTCTCTCTAGTATAGGGGTGTAAAGGAAAATAAGCTAAAAAATAAACGACGCGATCGACGCTTGCGAACACCGTATGATAGCTACTACTGTGACCCATGCTCGGATTTTGGTGAATGATCGTCAGTGAACATATTTGCTCACAAGTAGCCCAGAAGCGAAAATCTGGCGTGCCCTGCCTAAAACTGACCTCGGGTACGCGATAGCGTCCCAGTGCATGAAGGCACGGTTCCGGTTTTCTGCCAGATACCGAGCTACGCCCTCCATTTCCACCCCGTGCATGGCCGACGAAGGCGACAAGAAGCGGATGAATACCTGTCGATTGAATCGTTGCCGGGCAAGTCGGTACATATCACGCGACAAACAATAAAAAAAAAGGAAAAAGAAACATGGCAATGATTGTAATAACCTACAACAAAATGTGTTGGGGTGCGAGAGACATCAGTGTATTTGGCGTCGTGTTTGGCGTCGTGTTCGAGAAGAAACAACAGGGGCAAGATACGGCGCGCGCGAGATGTTTTCCTGCACACACCGCAACAACATACTCCCATGTGGTGTGCCAGAGTCTACCGTATTCGATATGAACTGCCGTATACTTCGCTGTGCGTGCAGTCTACCTCAAGGCAACACAGTTTGGACGATAGAGCGTGAGCTCTATAGCTGGCGCTGAGAAGAGGTTCGGGTAGACTGAAGACAGAGTGAATTGATCGCTCATCGTGCCACACATGTCCAAGCTGCCCGCACTGACGGTTTAGTATCTAACTAGACCACATTACCATACAGTACAAAACAAAACATATCATACTGAGTTATTCTTGCACTACAAGTATCCTGGCATAGGCGACGTAACCTGCACCCAAGGCAAGATTGTCTTGCATCAACCATCGGTTGGGGGGATATCCCACTACGAACAGTAAGACGCGTACATCGTCGCCTATCATACGTCGGCATTGGGATGCCCGCTATTTCACCGTACAGCGTGACACGCACATGAGGCACCCTGCCTGTCGTGTTCAGAACCGGCATCTCACCTCTACCCCGTGGTTGTGGTAGGGGTGGTCGTTTTTCTTCAAGGCCTCCAAAACCGAAGTCACCACCTAAACGGCCAAACATGTCAATCGTGATCGTTCATTAATTGGGCACGTCGCTTCATCGTACTGTTGAATAGGTTCATTTTTTTTGTATTTCCCATGTACGAGCAAACGATTGGACGACCGCAATAACGTACCGCAGTGAAAGCTCACAACACCGACATGATCCGCATACATAGCAGGTCCTAAAACCAAATCGCGATCGTGTACCGCTATCAACATACGTTCAGACCAAAAGGCAAACACCACTGCGGAAAGGTACGTAGAATGTACTAGACTTACCATAAGTCAGAAACAACGACCAGGTATGTGCCGTACAGTAGCAATTCAGCTAGGTGGGGCCGCGATTGAGTTTTTACTCTACGATGGCGCACTCTTCCCTCCACGAGTAATCTTCGCGTGGCGCACTAGAGCTCTAGACCAAAAATTACCTTCGTGGATTTCTACGATAGCTCTGCGAAGCAACGCTCTGTCCGTGTGCATCAAACAAACTTCTACCAGTTTATAGTCTAATAGTAGAAGAAAATAACTCGCGTGTACCGTACGTACTTCTGCGCTGGACGAGCAAAGCCGGTGCAGCCGCTATCATCGTTTGGTTGTGTAGCCGTTCAACGAGCGTAACACCTGACCGTACGACACATTTCAAGTTTAAGGTTTTAGGTTTTACATGGGGGGATCGCCTCTCTTATAGAGAGGTCCGATGTGGGCACACAGGTGTTAGTGCTCGGCACGCGCCTTATTGTACGAAACCATATTTAGTAAAGGTTTTAGATTTAGTGTGAGAAACTCGCCTCTGTTGTTCCGATGTGGGCACGAACTTGGTAGTGCTCAACACCCCTGGTAAGGCCTCAAGGCCTTTGTCAATCACATTCGTCACATCTGCCTTTTTGCTGTTGTTGAACGAGCATAACGCCTGACTGTATTGTACGATAAGCTCTAAAGTTCAAGGTTTCAGGTTTTTAAGTGGGACTCGCCTCTCTTGCCGTGAGGTATGATGTGGGTACAAAGCTGGTAGTGCTCGACACGCACTGTACACAACAAGTTAAAGAGAAACCCCTTTAGCACTGCATCAGCGTTTTTGGGGCCACATCACTTGGAAGCACTGTGTGTGGTGTCATTATTTCCGTAGCAACAGGTTTAAGGTGCTAGGTTTTACATGGGGTACTCGCCTCTCTTGGCGTATGGTCCGATGTGAGCACAAAGGTGTGAGTGCTCGACGCTTGCCAAAATTTACGATGGCATTGAAAAAGACACGCCTCTCTCGGAGTGAGCTCCGATGTGGGTATAAAAGTGATAGTACTCGACACCCTCGAGGTCTTTCTCGACCATATTCGTGAGTCTGCCTCTTTGCTGATGTTGAACGAGCATAACGCCTCACGACTACTGTATTGTACCGGAAGCCTTGAAGCTTAAATTTTAAGATTTTACAAGAGTCTTTCTACATGATAGACTCGCCTCTCTTGGCGTGAGGTCCGATGTGGGCACAAAGGTGTTAGTGCTGAATACCCTCAGCAAGGCCTCGAGGCCTTCGTCGACTATCCTTATCACATCTGCCTCATTACTGATGTTGAACGAGCATAACGCCTGAGTGTATTATACGATACCAGGTACCTGGTAAGCTTTAATTTTTAAGGTTTTTCATGATCGACTCGCCTCTCTTGGCGTGAGGTCCGATGTGGGCACAAAGGTGTTAGTGCTCGACACCCCCGGCAAGGCCTCAAGGCCTTCGTCCACTATCTTCGTCACATCCGCCTCTTTGCTGATGTTGCGCTTCTCTAACTCCAGCCCGAGGTCCTGTCACAGAAACATGTCACAGAAACATTCAACGATGGTCAGTGTGGCTACCAGGTCCTATCCTCTAGAGGTACCGCCTCATTAAACTACCATCCTTCAAGTCCAATATCCTCGGCCGGGTCGCACTCTGAGATGAACTTCGTTGCCGACCCCCCGAGAGTGTGATTATACCACACAATCCACCTCGGTGCGTCTCTACACCCACTCTTGACCAAAGAGATCTAACTGCTGCAGGACTACCGTCCCACAACAGAAATATTCAGCGATTGTCACAGAAACACTCAACAACAGTCACAGAACCATCGAGCGATTCAACTCTGAAGCAACACCGATTCAACTCTGAAGCAACACCGCAAGCCAAAGCAAGACTCCACACGCCAACTCCAGCCCGAGGTCTTATCACAGAACCGCGTTACAGAAACATTCAATAACTTAACGCTTAAGCAACACCTCAAGCCAAAGTGAAACTCCACACACCCTCTTCGTGATGAAGATACACTGACGTGTGCCCTCCTCATGATAAAGGTACACTCACGTGTGTACCTCCTCATGATGAACGTACACTAACGTGTGTGACTCTTCAGTGGCGGGGAGAATGCTAACTAACCACAAAACGTCACCCATCCAAAGCTACCGTCAGCAGTTCCAAATGTTGGAACACTAAATGCAGTTTGCGCCTTGAATACGCCCCCTTCACTCTGCTTTGCACTGCCGTGTTCACCGCCGTTGTGCATCGAGGTACTTTGAGCGAACTCGGCTTCAGTTCATCTAACACCTCAGCCCAGTAGATCTTACCACGTTTTCGAGAAATCCCTTCATTGGTCAATTGCTCAAATATCGGGATGTTTCATTGGTGAACACACGCACACACAATATTTTGCACTGGAACCTTGATCCCGCCCGGACCTGATCCCACCCGGGGCCTGATCCTACCCGGGCCTGATCCCATCTGGCACGTGTAGAAAAATGAACACCCCTCCGCGGTAGCCGCCGGAGGCCGAGAGCGCGAAACGCGAACCGTTATCCCCCGTGCCAAATTGCAACAAATCGAGGATCGGCCACACAGCCAGCAAATAATTTCTCCAAAAAGTGGGAAGGTACCCTCCCTCAGCCTACCCCGTGGCAGCGAGGGCGGACTTTATTACAATATCTTCTCCCCGAATCCAGAAATAATAAAAAAAACAAAATAAGTTGTAAATATTTTAGACATCCGAACTAACATGTATTACCCCCTCTATACTTCAATAGAATCGCCTGGGGTAGCCCCAGCCTCGATCTAAATCCCCAGTCTGTTTTTTCCCTGAGCAGTGGCGGCTGGCACGAGCGCGCCATTTATCGTAACGCTTTGCTTGCATCATTCAGCGTGGTTTTGGAACAATTTGCGCGAATGGCGACAGCACAGAGGCCGACGTGCCATGATGGTATGACCTGTTTACACACATGAACAGTTAGTTGATGGAAACAGCATACGAGTAACAAGCGGAAACAAATCGATTGCGATTGCGATTTTGGACGACTACGATCTTGATAATATTGCTATTTTTTCTTATTTCTTGTTCTTCTTTTTTTCCTTCCCTGCAAGTAGTCTGGTGTGCTGGCTTGTACATGTCCCGCCCTCGTATCCATTGCGTTTGGCATTGATTGCATGGCCAAATCACCTTGCTGTATTGGCGTGTATGTGTCTCTGTTTTGTAGTTTGTGACTAATAATAGTACAGTAGCTTGCCTTTCGAGGAGGAGGCATCGGCACGGACACCATTTATCAATAGTTGTGCTGGATGTAGATGGGCGGAATTATCAGTTTAAAGTGAAGAACACACACCCCGAGAGTTCAGAGCCCATACCAGGTATACATATACTGTAAGGTAGCGCTGCTGTTGGAAAAACGACACGTACTGCTGGATGTTGATTTTGAGTTTCGTTGGTTTATGATGTATGATATGTATTGACCACATTTATTTACGATTCGGTGGTTGATTGCTGAAGAATCAAAGCAAAACCGGCATACGGCATACGAGCAAACCGAGCTACACTACGAGTACATACCTAACCCTCTTTTGTGCAGGGAGTACAAACCAAAGAAGGGATGTGTCTCGTAGGGCGCGACAGGTGGTTGGTTCATGAAGTATGACATGTATTGATGACATTTAGTTATGAATAGATGGTTGACAACCGAAGAATCTAAGCCAAACAGGCATACGAGCAAACCGAGCTACGACACGAGTAACGTATGTACCTACTCTTCTTTCGTGCAAGTACAACCTGGCACAACCCAAAGAAAGGATGTATCTCGTCGGGCGCGAGAGGTGGCGAGCGTTGTGGTGGTTGGGTCTTCTGCTGAGAAGTACTGCTCGATGTTGCCAATTTGAGTTTTCGTTGGTTCTGATGTTTGTGTTGTTGACGATCTTATTTCTTGGGATACGATACAGCAGCAAATACGATACAGCAGTCGCAACATTGCATCACTACGAAAATTGCATCACAACACATGATCAGCACATCATACATCTACGGTGATATTCGAGTTGGCCAAATCACCTTGCTGTATTTGCATGAGCTGCATCTCTGTCTTGAATTTTGTGACCACAGAGCTCGTCTCTCTAGGAGGCATCGGCACGGGCACTGGTTGTGCTGGATGTGGATGGGTGGAAGGATCAGTTTAATTTAAAAAACAGACAAACACACACCCCGAGAGCCCAGAGCCCATATGATAGATAGAGACAAACCTGGTATAGGGTATGCGTTGCTGTTGGAAAAACGATTAAAAACTCATTGTCTCGAGTTTGAACATTGCGTCATGATTGACCTTCGAACACGAGATACAAGCAACCCAACGCGAACCTGGGTGGCTCTGGAGATGGCAACATGGCCTTAGATGAGAGTGCCGAAGATTTTAGGATGATCCATGCTCACGGGGGCGAGAAGTTTCCGCGTTGTGGTTGGGTCTTTCCTCGAAGTGCTGCTGACGAGAGGCGGAATTTCTTATAATATATTATACTGCTGCTGGACACTTCATTTTTGGCTTGATTTCTTATGATACCAGGTGCCGGGCACGTGATGGTGGGTACAAAATGCCGGTGCTGGTGGACCATCAAAAGTGACAGTACGATCGACACTCGATCTCGAGACACAAGCAAACCACGGCCGTCTGGCACTACTCCGGACACGGCCATATGGACGTAGATGACGCGGTCGAAGGTCTTACGTTGATACATGCTCTGGAGGGCAAGAGCTTGCGAGCGTTGTTGTTGTGGGTCTTTTCTCGAGAAACGACGCTGGTTGCTTCTCGTCATCATGATGAATTGATACATTTCTTATGAAGGCCGGAAAAGTGATGCGATTCATTTATTATTTTGGCCTTTCCGTGATGGATAATTTGAATGCAATCAAGTAGCTGTTGATTATTCACGGCTATTAACAGTTGCATAATGGCGTAATCAAATAACAATGCCTCGGGTGATTGCATTACGAGCACAAACAATCGCATGCTTTTGATCAACTTGTACGTTGATTGCCATCACTAGTGTCATTTATGTTGATTACTTTCGACTTGAAAATAGAGACTTGGTCGAGCAGTCAGTACACTGGTTTGATCAGTGTATCTTTGACTTGAGAGTAGACAACAGCTACCAGTATACACTGGACTGCATACTGGGCGCGATTGTCTTGAACACAGGGACTTTAGGCTTTGAGCAAGTGATGTAAAAACATGGGACTTTTCCCGGGATTGCTCGCCGAGCTTAGTGAGTAGGACCGCGAGACTTCCCAGATGGCGGCGGGTGAAATTTGCAAAGGCACCGCCCCGAGCGCGTGGCCTTATTTTTACCGAGGCGGAAGATACCAGCCGCGGTAAAAAAACTAGAGTCAATCCACTGGAAACACGAAAAGATAGCCGTCCGAGCAATAGCCAAAACAGAAACTAAACCCTAAAGGGATTTGGAATAACACAAACACATTGTGCTCGTACTGCTATTGTAGGAAAAAGGTAGTGTCTACCGCACTTTGGACATTGAAGACGCCCCCATCGCGCACTGCGCCGCACTGCTGCGGCTCGTTAATCCCCGTGAAAGCAGTTTTAACACTCCTCCTAAATGGAAGTCGCGTCTGCAGATAATGCTAACAATTCTTAAATAAATAAACAATATATTTTGCCATCCAATTAGTTTATTGTTACCCCTCTCTATACTCAACAAAAACAAATATTGCAACAGCTGTTGTAGCATAGTTTCAACCGCAGTTTGCGGCTCGTCAATTCCCGTGAAAGCATTCTTAACACCCCCCCTCAATGGAAGTCGAGTCTGCAAATAATGCTAATGTCCAAACAAAAACCAATGCTACTGGGAAACACTACCCTGCGCTTATCTCCGAAGTTCAAAATTGTGCCGTGAAATGACGTGACTGCGCGCTTCATGGTGTGGCAAGGCATAGCCCACCTGCTCAAAGCCGAAGTCTCTCCTTGTCCGGAGCTCGTCGTACAGAGCCTTGTCGAATTGCAGATCCTTCTCTACTTCGATGGCTCCCTCGACTGTCGTGTTCCAGCGTGATGCAACCTGTCGCATGTCGCATAGGCGTTACGCCAAGCGGTAGGCGTTACGCAGCACGGTAGAATAAGTGTCACACCCACGAACTGTCCGAAAAATGCGGATCTGTTACGTTACACAAATAAATGCCGTGCAACCTGAGCCAAGTGCGGTGCGATCAGAGACAAATGTAGCATGCAGTGCAACCTGAGCCGAATGTGGTGCAACCTGCAACCTGAGCAAAACGCGGGGCAACCTGAGCCAAATGCGGTGCAACCTGAGCCAAATGCGGTGCAACGTGAGCCAAAGAGCTTCGACACACGCAGATACTCAATGAAACCGTAACACCCGACGCAATCAGCAGCAGTTTCGGTTTCGTGCTAACTGTCATCAAATTTTACCGCGAAACGGTATTTACAGAAAACAAGGGCCACCCATGAACCGTGAGAAGCACTTATTTTGTTCAAAGGTCCCTCCCCTTTTGTTTTTTTAACTACGCGGGATACAAAGCCCTTAAACCCATGCACAGCTATGATAGCCATGCCGCGAGGGTGGACATCACGATAATTTCCCTACAATCAAAACCACGGCTGCGCAGATGGAGGCCAAGAAAATATCATGGGCCATGCATGGACAGTCATGCAATATGAAGCAATGCGCGTCTGTACACCTGCGCGCATCTACTAGACTACGCGCGTCAATGGAGACCGTGGACTAGTTAAGACTGCGGGTATTGTCGATACTATATCGCGCAGAAAAATATGAATTGTGCCCGGGGCTATCTCTGGTGACCGGACGACAAAACGGCAACACAACATGAAAATAAGACAGAAAACAGAAAACCAGCCCACCTCGCTGTAAAAGTCCTTCGTAAACGCGGGGGCATCTTCTGCCTCTTCCGTGTCACCCTCCATTCCGGCACGTCCCGCCTGCCCGCCTTCCGGCCCCTCGTTGTCAGATTCGCCAAACAAGCTCTCGAGGTCTTCGTCGGACGCTCTTAGCTCCGCTGATCGACGCCGGATGACCCCGGCGTGTCTTGAAGGGCTCCACGCTTCCCCCTTGGAGCTACGAACGTTATGCGCCAAGTTCCTGCTGGTTTTAGAAAAGAAAGGCATCATTCGCTCTGTACTATTATATCGTATTTAGTTCACGAGGTATGATCAGGTACTTCGAAGTATGGTGTCATGGCTGTACAGTCGTGGTCTATTAATAGCGTATTAATAGCGTATTAATAGCGCTAGTGCGGTACCCGTTTGTGCGGGGCTCCAGTTTGGTGCAGTGAAAATCGCTTGTCACAACCTCGTCCTATATACAGAGTACCGCACTATCCCGGGAAAATTCGGGATCCCACCCTACTGCGGGTACTGTCGTCTGGAAAAGCACTGCAGTAATGAGGGACCACGACCGTACTACTGTCATATCGGTATGTAAAGGCTAACGTACTCTAGGGAGATTATTAATAGTAAAAAAACGACGAAGGACGCGGTCGCGATGAGGACATGGATTGCGTACATTGCATGATGTTGATTGCATGATGACGTGTAGCAATACACTGCGTTGTGTAAGACGTTGCTTGCATCTCGCACTGGAATGGTTCACACGCAGCGCCAGCAAGGGCAGCAGCAAGGACTGAAGTACTGCTGTATACAAAAACTCATTGAACCCTATTGTACAGAGTCTACAGCACCAAAAACTACGCACGGTCAACATATTGTGGTAGTGTCCCATTCCAGTAGTTGCTGTGCTGCTGGAAGACTATTGTTATTTATAGCTATTTAAAATAGACCTTTTCGACCTATGTAACCTGTCATTCTGCCGCCAGGGGACCTCGTGGTTCTATCTCCGGGTTTTCTCGGTGGATGGGGGTGGATGTTGCGGCGGGTATATATCCGATACTGGTGCTGGTGCTATGCTGCTGTAGAATATACGAAACATTCAACAGCGCTCGGAGTTCTAAGAATGCAATCATGTCTTCGAATAATATAATCTTATCTCTCTCATGAGTGTGTCACGTGGATGATCACCTAGACCGGGTGCTACAGCGATTAAACCCGAGGATGTACCCAGGATGTCCCCCGACGATCACATACCGGTACGTATGCTTATGATTGTGATGTATCACACGCCGCTGTACGGTACGCTGGTATCATACTTCCGTTCTATATACTGCTGCACATTCCAGTGCTCCTATTGCTGGAGACCCACACTGCTGCTGCGGCAGGCAACCATACCGGTAGGAATGCTGATTGGACGACAGCAACGAGTACGGGTATGTATGTGCAAGGGCTCCGCTCGCGAAAGGAAGAATACGACAATATGTGAAAGGGGCACAAAGAAGAGGCCCATAATTTGGTGCAACTAGCGACTTGATAATGCCAAGAGTTATTTGCGCAGAGCTGATTGCCCTGTGCTGTGCTGTGTGCTTGCTGGAGATGTCACGTTCTGATCGGCAGTACGGGTGTAGCTTGCGAAAAAACGACAAAAAAAAACACAATTTTCATAATAAAAAACAAAAAACATGAAGAAGAGCAGGGCTTGTCGTGGGCCGATAGTACGGGCCGGGCCGGGCCGGGCCGGGCCGGGCC
>JBBMKB010069188.1:0-14522 GCA_037833945.1 Alaria marginata
GTGATACCGGCGTGCGAGGCATGTCCGAGCCGCTACTCCTGGGGACGCGATAATATAATACATATTGGCTATCTCTCTGTGATACCCGGGAAACCGGGCTCCGCCTACCGCATTGTGCGAGCCCGCCTGTACACCTTCGGGGTTATCTAACAGTATCAAATACCTGGTATAAGTTATTATCAACAGCAATCATAGTAGTAACAACAATATTTTATTAAAAATATTTCAAATACGTCAGCTGCGAGTTCAATCAAATTAATAGTCGATACTCATCTTTGCAGGCTGCGTGATACTCCGGCCGCGCTTTTTTCCCAATGTTTTCCTCTTTCAAGGTATAACTCAATGATTCCCCCAGATGCTGCCAGGGTGAGCAGAACAGTTTTACCAAGGGCAGTATCAATCCATTATGAATCTTCGCACTAACATTATAAATTTGTTGGAAGACGGAAATAACACCGCAAACCCATCCGAGCGACGTCTCACTCACGTTCCGGCGACCGTCGTGACCGCCTGTGCAAGCGCCCACCGCTGCTGCAGCGTGCCTTCACTTCTCCCACCAAGCAAGCGCGTCGTCAGCGTGTCGTAGAGCCCGAAGTACAGAGCTCGCCACGCAGCCACCCCTAGCACTGCAACGTCGAACCCGCGATAAATCCCCCGTATACCCTGCAATCGCGTATCCATCAAACGCCGTACGTAACACAATTTAGTTGAAAATAGTAGTTGCATAATATTTACAGCCGGGGACAAATCGCTCGAAAATAGAATTGGATAATATGTTTTGCAGTAACAAAATTTAGTTGATAATAGCGTTGCATCATATTTGCAGCCGGGGACAAATCGCTCGAAAATAGAGTTGGATAATATGTTTTGCAGTAGTAAAGGTAACGTGGAGATATTACATGTAGGGGAAATATTTGAAAGTAGAGTTTGATAATACTTGCAGCTGCAAAAGGATTGTTCAATGTTGAATCCGCTCCCGTTCCACTACATATCTCCACGATATTTTGTACTGCTCCCATTTCCACTACTTACCTCCAAGATACTTTTACTGCTCACATTCCACTACATATATACCTCCGCGTTATTTTCCCTACTTCAAATGTTGTGCAACCCCACCACATACGGTACCTCCACGTCACTTTTACTTCTCCAAATATTAGCCCAGCAGCAGGTAATTAACCGCTGACTGACTACAGACCTGTACATATACTTCGTAATACAGTAGGACAACAAGTAGCCCAGCAGGCAGTACAGCACTGACTGCAGGTTATTAATCGCTGACAACCAAGACAGTACGCAGACTATTAAGCACTTCAGCTTTGAGTATTAATTGTTCAAAATGAAGTCTAGCGCTGACCACGCGCAAATAGTAGCCGAACAGGTAGCCGAACAGGTAGTTCAGCGCTGACTACAAGAAGTAGCTCAACAGGCCGTTCGGCGCTGACTGCAGCAATAAGTAGCCCAACAGGCCAACAGTCCAACAGGCCAACATGTCTTTTTCAGCGCTGACTATAAACAGTAGCCCAGATCGTTCAGCGCTGACTATAAACAATATCGCCAAGAGAAGCGCCGCGTACGCTACACGCGCGGAGAACCGTCGTCATGTCGTCATCGCTGTCATCGTCGCTATTGGGCCCGTTCTAACACAACCAACCACGCCGCCAGGTTGTGTGCCGACGTCGCCGTCGGTCTAAAACATGGTTCGCGGCAGCCATAGCGACGGTCGATGCCTTCCGCGACGTGTCAGCGGCACCCTCTAATGCCATCGTGTGCGCGTCGTACTGACGACGTACGGGGCGCTGGCTGGCACGACGGTGCCTCTGTGTGCGCCCGAGGTGCTCTGTGTGATGAGGGAGGCCATACGTGTGGACATTTGAATTCAAAAGCATCCGAGGCAGCGAGCTATGATTCGATTTGAGAATCTGACGGCTCGAGTCGTCAAATTTTGGGCCAAAATCCGACGACTTGGACCATCGGATTCTCAAATCAGTTTTTTTCCGGTTCGATTTTGCAAATTCGGATCGCATAAGCAGGTGCTTTCATTTTTTGGCGTGGAGGTCCGATTTTGCAAATTCGGACCGCATAATCAGGTGCTTTCATTTTTTGGGGTGGAAAAAAGAAATCTGAAGCTCAAAATCGGCCCGCGTAGGAAACAGCCTTAAGGGTCATTTACAAAGAAGAAACAAAATGCTACAAACCGCCACAAAAGTTCGTGACATTTTCGCGAATCACGATATTTGTCGCGGACCGTGACAGCGAAAAGTTAAATCCATAAAAAATGATGTCACAATTCGTGACAAAAAAACGGCATGTTTTTTTAGAAAACGCCATGTACATAACACCAATTTACAAAATATCACGAGTCGGGATTTTATGTCAACGAATCGTGATCCTTTCCGTTCGTTAGGAACGTGACCCTAAGAACCCAACAGATGTTAAAAAGTTCCTTCTTACCAGGCAGTTATTTTAGAAATGCAAAACATATCGCACACTACTGCAATTCCAAGTGTTTTTTGTCCCCCCAAAAACATTGGTGCGGTTTCAAAGGGAATAAAAAGAGTCTCTCACCACTGTCGAGTAGGCCTGCCTGAGGCAATCCACGCTGCCGCGATATTGCCGGTTCCCCGAGGCACGCACGTCCGTCCCGACCCTCGTGCGGGCGAAATCTAAAGGGTACAGCACCGCCAAGGACACCGCCCCGGACGACGCCCCCGAGAGCAACGAAAAGCCCAAATATCTCCAGAAATCCTCGATAGGGACCCCTCGAAGGTACAACGATCGGAACCTGCAGCAGCACACAGCAAGGTAGGATGCGCGATAGGCACGTATACAGAGCGCACGGGGTACGGGGTGGGTCCTTGAGGGTTTGAAGAGATTATGAAGCAGACTTGGTGGTGGTGGTGGGGGGGGGGGCGGGGTTGAGGACCTGAGGGGGCGTTAGGGGCCCGAGACAAGCGCTTCAGAGTGAACAACCGACCAAGTGTGACACGCTACATAGCAGAGCTCCACTGAAATCTGTGAAGAATTTTCCAGATCTTTGTGGGAACGCCGACCTACCCGTCAAATCAACATTCAAAGGCCGATGGACGATGGATACGTGCTTGCGACTGTCCGTATCATGCTATAGTAGGTGTGCTCAAGCGACGCGACAAAAGAGAAAACGACACCACACACCGAAAATGGTCAGAATGAAAACCAAACCGGATCGCTGTCATCACAAGATCAACTAATCGAAAACAATATTTTCGTTTTTTTTCCCCCCATTTTTTTCATTTTGTAACGGCTACACACTAGACATCACTGTTCTCCCGTCCGCACCCAGGACTCACAGGAGCCAGGCTGGACCCAGGAGCAGCAAGTCGGCGACGCGGAGCAATATCGAAGAGACCACCGTGAATCCCCGCATTGCCAAAACTGAAAACACTACTGTCATACGATATACCGGTGTAAAAGTGAAATTTGCCGAACGAACAATTCATTTTATTATTTTATGCCGATAATAGAGTGAATTATTTATTTTCCGTCGACGGGTACACGAAATAAACCCCAAAAACACTATTTACGTACATAATATATTATACAGCAACAGCATTATCTACGTACTACTGTACCGGTATTGTGTACAAAATACAAAAAACCGTATACTCGTTGTATATACTCGTAGCTTCGCTGCTTGTGCAGCCATGGGGTCAACTCTTCACCTGTCCCTGAGGGAGAAGTTGAGCGCCTGGGACGGGATGTGTCTCATCACGTTGACCGTGTTGCCTCTCCAGAACGAAAGGAGCCCCTGTGCCATCGGGTCATCGACGCGCCATCGCGAAGGGGCAAGGGAGAGAAGAACGAGATTATCGACCACTGACAAGAGTAAGCGCGTGCACACATTTGTGTACTGCTGCACTACTACTGTACTGGTATACCGGTACATTAAGACTGTCATTTTTATCATACGCATCCGGCGCACCCATGGCCCAGAGTCTATACTGCTTGCTGTTCCTACTCTGTACCTGGTACTATGTACCGGGGAACATAACCTATGAACCAGGACCCAAAACGGTTAGAAACAACAGTGGAAGACATACGTTTTTGTGTCCATCGTGGGTCCTGATTAATAGGTTATGATCCACCGTAAATAGAGAGGTACAAGCTCAATTGATCAATTGACCACACAGATTACGAGCTAATTATACGAGATGCTTCTGAAAAACATGCAAGGAAAGGAGATGGCAACTCCAACCCCAAACGTGTTGGGCACCAAAAAGCGGAAAGGTCAACAAAACTCACAAGTACCCTATACCTGCACCTTCAAGTTGTACGTTCGTCCCTACGTCTCTACGTACCAGAGGTACTACGAATGCAAAATCTAAAATGCCTACTGTATGAAATCGAGGCTTGGGCGTGGTGAGCGGGCAACAACTCATAGACCGAGAAGAGGGAAGTGCTTTGTGACATGCCACAGTGTTTTGGTGGATCGCCTCGGCGATAAGGCAGTTTTCGGGAGTCGTGTGGTTTCAAACAAACTCCACGCGCATGTGGGGTTCTACAGTACAGTAGTTGTCGATTGTCGGTCATCGGGGTCGCTCAATCGTCATTTTCACCACGCTATAAATATCATACATAATTTGAAGTATGATATCATACGTACCACAAAAAACTATGAATAATTGTGACTATATCCATGATATGCGTGTGCCGAGAAGATGCGAAAAATACCCACCGCGACCCTCAACATGGTTTGGCGGGTGTATGTGCGTATACGGGCACTACAGAGAGAGTTGTACAACGTTCGAGGACGTAAAAGAGACATGCAGCCTACCAGGTGCATACGCCCTATAGCTTATGGACGTAGACTATACAAGCAGCAGCACAACTAACTGCTTCTAGGCACTTCATCTGGTATGTCATGAGATTTGAAAACACGGTAAACTCTACTGACTGCTGTTGAGCACTTTGGCTGTATCATAGGGTATGGCCGTGGAATCTCGCCCGTCTCGCCTCGAGGAGTAACCTGTGGTGCGGCGATTTGGCTGTGACCCTTGAGACTTTAGACAAACCACCTGGTATCACATCATCGTATCATAAATGGGCCCGCGAACAAGAAACACAAAATCTGAGTAAGACTTGAAACCATTCTGTGACTCCGACCTCGAGCAATCCTAGGCATATATTATTGTATACCTGGTAGGATTCAGAGCAGCGCTCGCCGCTGAGCGCAATGTATTAATCCAACCGATTTTCTTCCACCAAAAAAGCGAGTCCTAAGTTCATAGTAATGGGGTACTTCACATTCGTGGGCCTACATACCCTGTTTAGGGTTTTTGTATCCCACCGGAGAGCTGGTGGTGCTTTTTGTTGCGGGCGATCGTGGTAAAACCTTCAGTCAGTTGACTACTACGTCGACAGCTGTTGTTTACATTTTTCATAGTAAAATAGTATTGCGTGGACGGGTGGCACGGACCCGAACTCACCTGCTCCTTGAGCACTCTTTGCGCGCAATCCACCGCCCCCTTGTAGCGTCGGTCCGGCGGGATGTCGACGTGTACCCATTGCACCTGCAGGAGAAGCTTCACCCTGTGTGTGCACGACAAACGACAATCCACCCACAAAGCACGCGGTCTATGTGAGCTTGAATGCTTGCACCACGTGTAGCATGCTGCTTCCTGTATGATACGAGGGTGACACTCGATGAGTATTGAACATAGCGCTCGCTCCTCGCTTAACCCACTGCGAAGTACCGGTGACAGGCACCAGGTACCTGTACATAGTACGGTACCAGGTACTGCCGGTGTGATATGTCGTAATAGGCACCAGGTACGATGTAACAACGCACGCTCTCAGCTACGACACAATTTTACTCGTACCGCATGATACAGCAACAAAAGTTTGGGTTCAAAATTCGCCAGTGCGGTGTACCCTGGTAGACCGTATCCGAGTCGACTGCTTGTCGAAGCAACATTTGTACCAGTATAGACTGTACAAGCAGTGCCTGCAAGCAGTGCCTGCAAGCAGAGAATAAGCCGGAGCGCAAATACCCTATCTTTAGGATACAATGATGCAGGAACATGAAGACTAAAGCATCAGTACATCGACATATGTACGAGCACCGGTTACCGGTTTAGACCGGTACAGTAGTGGTCCCTCTATAATGCCGGTATGTGCCACCCGGACAGGCCGGCACTACAGCGGTAACCAGCACTACTTCGTGTACTGCCACTACTAGCCACTACTCGTTGTTCCCGTATGTTCCAAGCGATTTCACAGGCACTATAGCGAGCGACCGGCACTACTCAACCGGCACTATGTAGGAACCACGACTGAACCACGACTGAACTTTTACTATGCAAAAGGTATATCATCAGCCATCGGCGCATAGTAAACTAACTGAGGGTTTATTTTCGGATCGCCCGCAATAGAAACGTCATCACATCTTGGTATTGGGTAGGGTTAGGGTTACACACAAGTCGTGGTATCGCGGCCTGTTCCAATCATGACATGGTCGCATCATCGATCATCGCACAGCAGCAGTTGAGACTTGAGATCGTGACGTACTTCAGCAGTACGAGTAGTCTCTTTTGGTTCGAACCTTTTGTACACACCAGGTATCGGGGTGTATACATGATGAGAGAGACCCAGCGTGTGTATAACTACACGGCACTCACGTCAAGCTATGTACCAGGTAGGCGGGATGAAGCCTGGGACACCTGGTGTGTCCCGCTGCTTCTCGCTGGGATGCTTCACAGGAGCAGCATGCTCAATGCTCAACCCTCTCGCTGCTATACGTACCTGGTATATGATAGCAGCAGTATCCAACACGATCCAAGTCTAATTTCAAGTAATTTGTCCAAAAAACGTGTGTGCAGCGTCTCACCTTTCGATTGGAGCCATCGCAGTCTTGCACAACACGCTAGCTAGACCGCCAGCCAGGAAATCCGTTGCGAACGACTCCATAACATTCTTCGCCCTAGGTATCACTGGCGGGGAGCTATGGTCTCCCATTGCTCTACCTTTAGCTGGTGCAAGGACACTACAAAAGTGCTTCGAAGCCCGGGGACAATACAGGCGGGGGAATAGTAGAAGAAAACGCCTGTGTGGTTTGAACTCCCTGCATCCGAAGTAGCCCGGAGCCCGAGGCCACACACCAATTGTTCCCAGCAACCTAACACAGAAAACAGCAGAGAACATGGCTGAGTCAACGAAGATTGCGCTGGTGGGCATGGGCAACCCCTTGCTGGACATATCGGCCGAGGTGCCGGACGCCGTCCTGACGAAGTACGGCTTGGAGCCGAACAACGCCGTCCTTGCCGAGGAGAAGCACATGCCCCTCTACAAGGAGCTCGTCGACTCGTACGAGGTATGACACGCACTACGCAACACTGTAAACAAGCGAGCATGCAAGTGCTACCAATAGAGGGGAAACGCCCGGCAATCCTGAGAATCCTCTCGATACCGCTTGCCGGGTGCTTTAGGGGTGGGTTGCGTTGCGTTGCTGGCCTAGTTGGTGGTGCCACGCGCCCGGTTTGTCACCCCTGTGGTAGTGCTATCACGGACGCAACGGACGATCGTGACACTTTCGAAGCTTGCCTATTTTTTCGCGGCCCTGCTTCGGAGGCGGCCGGCCATCCGACCCCTGGACCGTGCATACCCATGCTCGTATATACCCGTATGCTCATGCAAGTCTTTGCTTGGGTTGCGCTCCGAAACCATCAAGTTTCGCCACCGCATTTGACGTGTCACGTGTCACGAAACTGCTGTTTGCGCAGGTTTGCGAGGCATATGATTCGTCGATTTATTTGGTAGATCCTGTTGCGGCGGGAAGCGGGAAGCGTGTACGTTTACGGTTTGTCTCAGGAAATGCATGTCGTCTGTCGTCTGTCGTCGCTGAACGCGCGGCGAAACTGCCGTAGATTGCTGTATGATGTCGTAACTGCTCGCGATGTTGCATATTCTGGCGCGCTGACTGCTGTTCAACGTTTTGGCCTGATGCTTGATGCCCTTGTCCGACGACGAGCCCGTTTCTTGTTCTTGATTCTTGACACAGCTGAAAAGCTAAAAAGGCTGCGCTCGAGTGACCTCCGTTTGCCGTTTGCATTTGCACACATGCACAACAATGCACACCCGCCCAATGACGGGCATGTAGCATGTACTGGTATATACTCGGATCTAAAGGGAGAGGAGGGTTGCACCTGTTTTTTGCTCTACGACAGCAGTACGTGCCATATGACATGATACAGCTGCTAGCTGTACAGATTGTAGATGTTTTGATACGTATCTGGTGTCTGTACTCTTAGGGCTATATATACCAAGTTCGACACGGAAAACTATCATGTGTGTGTGTGTGTGTTCTTCATGTCAAACTGCTTTTTGCACCCATCTACATCCAGCACAATCAGTGTCCGTGCTGATGCCTCCTAGGGAGACGAGCTCTCTCTGTGGTCACAAACTACGAGTAATAGACAAGATACACGTTGCATATACAGCAGAGTGATTTGGGCATGCAATGCCAACCGTAATGGATACGAGGAGGGCAAAACACATGCAAGCCAGCACACCAGACTAGCTGCAAGGAAAACAAACAATGAAAAAGAAAGAAGAAAAAACAAAGAGGAAAAACAATTGAAAAGAAAGAGGTAAACACGAAGAACAGGAAGAACGCAGGCCCTGCCGGGGGGAGGGAAGAGGTTCCCAATTATCTGCCAGAAGTGTTGCGGCATTTAGTCTCAGTTCAATTCCCTAGTTGAATACCCCAACCGTTTGACCGTTCGCCATTCGCCACATTGCCAGCGGCCGAAACTATGGAACCAATGCGAATAACGACTACAGAATACATCATTGGTTCCAAGATTTGGCATAGTTGCCTCGAAATACTTCCAGCCTCTGGGCCATGACGGTTGGAAAAAGTCCTCTTTATTGACCGGCATGAGCCCATACCGTAGCTTCCGGCAAAGACTCGCACGGGGGAGCTACTCCTGGTTCGATATACAAGTGCAACCATGTTCAATGTTTTTCGGGACAAACCGACCGAAGATTCGTATCATATCATGTCGTATCATATCATACGTATCCATCACGGTCGTAGAAACCCGGCTTAGGCGATTTCGAAAGGGGTCCCTAGTTTTTGGCCCGCGGTAAAAATTACTAAAACTCGCATTCACTCGTTCGCAACTATCATCTCCTCTTCTCTTTTTTTATGTTCAGGTGCAGTACATCGCTGGCGGAGCCACCCAGAACAGCATCCGCGTGGCGCAGTGGATGCTCCAAGACCCGGGCCACACCGGCTTCCTCGGGGCCATCGGCTCCGACGAGTTCGGCGGCAAGCTCGCGGCCTGCGCCAAGGAGGACGGGGTTGACGCGCACTACTTCGTCGACCCCGCAACGCCCACAGGCACCTGCGCGGTGCTTGTGAACTCCGGGGACCGGTCCCTGGTGGCGAACCTGGCCGCGGCGAACAAGTTCCTCCCTTCCCACCTCGACACCCCTAAGGCGAAAGAGATGTTGGAGTCGGCGCGGTTTTTCTACATCGCGGGGTTCTTCCTGACCGTGTCGGTGGATGCTATCCTGCAGGTTGCTAAGCCTGCGGCTCAGAGCGGAAAGGTGAGTGCGTGCTTTTGCTTGCTTGCTTGGGTGGATTGTGTGCTTTGTGTGCTTGGTATGGTTGCTTGTTTGCGTGCTTTGTGTGCTTTTTGTGTGTGTGTTTGTTTGCGTGCTTTGCGTGGTTGTTGCTTGCGTGTTTTTACGTGGCTGTTTGCTTGCGTGTTTTTGCGTGGTTGTTTGATTGCCTGCTTACCTCCTTGCCTGTCTGCTTGCCTGCCTGCATGCCCGCATGCCCGCACACGTTCCTATATGCGAGCGTAAGCCAGGCGCGGTAGAATAGAGAGAAACAACAGCGACACGCCAAGCCAGGCCTTCAGTAACACATCTAACCTTTATTGTCCCTGCCCCTCCCCCCCTTCCTGCTCCAACCCCTGCCACCCTTGCACGTGTGGTGTGTGATGGTGACCTCAGATCTTGGCGATGAACCTGTCGGCACCCTTCCTGGTGCAGTTCTTCGGGGAGCAGATGTCTGCGGCCCTGGCGTACTGTGACTACGTGTTCGGCAATGAATCGGAGGCCGCCGCGTTTGGCGAGAAGCACGAGTGGGGCACGGACATCTCGGCAATCGCCCTCAAGTTGTCGGGTAAGAGAGGACATATAATACAATGCTTGCGGTCGCAGGAGCTGCTACAGGCGTTGCCATTGTGTTGTGCGTGTGTGTATGATAGCGCGCGCGCAAGTCGACCATGACTTGCCCAGTTTAGCAATGTAGAGCTACATCAGTAAGTAGGTCGGCGATATATTCCATGTTCCGATTGCTGCTCCGTCTCGTCTTTTTTACCAAATGAAACACAGAAGAAAAAGTAAAGAGCCAAGCCTGTATATTCAGCGCAGCACTTGTTATATATGACACCGCTAAGACTTTTTTTCCTTGATCCCGATTGCTGCCCCTGCTGGTCTGTTTTTTTTTTCATGAAACTAAATGAAATCGCTTGGGCGGCTCGGTGTTTCAGCTCTGCCGAAGGCATCTGGTACCCGGTCGCGCATCGTGGTGTTCACCCAAGGGGCGGAAAGCACCATCGTGGCGAGCGACGGAGTAGTGCACGTGTTCCCGGTGGACGTTCTGCCCAAGGACAAGCTTGTCGACACCAACGGTAAGGGTTCTAGCGCGCCGCGGCCGGATGGAGCCAAAACGTTGTCACTTTTTTTTTTTTCTTACAGAGATTGTTGCTTTTATCCTATAGGGCGGGCGCCTTTTTCGTGTCGCAATGTTTCGCTATCCTACGAAAGGCAGTCACTTTTTGTCCAAGGGGAAGGCGCCTTTATCGTGTGGCACACCGAACGGAGCCAACTCGTTGTCACGATTTATTTTGCTGACCCACGAAACCCAGTCTCTTTTTTTCCCCTTCGTGTGGCACGCGGAACGGAGTCCAAACGTTGTCAAGATTTTTTGCTAGCTAACCCACGCAAGCCAGTCGCTTTCTATCCAAAAGGGGGGCGCCTTTGTTATGACGTGGCACACGAAACGGAGCCACCGCCTTTGTCGCATTGTTTTGCTATCCTACCAAAGTCGGCCGTTTCTTATCCTGGAGGGAGGTGCGGTGCGGTGCCCCACGACATATCGTACGCCCCCTTTACAAAACAAGCTACTAGCTAGCTAGCACTAAGGGGAGTCGCCGACCTATGTCCTTCATGAGGACATACACACCCCGTAACACGCGCGATCGGAGTATCACACACAGCGCGCAAATATGAGTTTCGACGAAATCGATCGTGTGACACATGGAACCTGTCGTACAGTATGGAGCAAATATTATTTTTTGTACAGTGTAGGGCACGTCAACCGTGAGATCCTCCTGTTTGATACCGCCACTGTTTCGAATGTTTCATTTTAGCACGTGGACACAGACGAGGGCGCGCGAAAATGTGCATCGCGCCGCATCAAGCAACTACATATCGTACCTCGGTTCTCTCATTCTCGTGCCTGTTTTTGCTCTGTTAGTTGTTCATTCAACTCTCCCTTTCTCTCAGATCCGAGTTTATTGCACGTTGCCCCATCGTTTTTTTTGTTTTAGTTTGCGTTTTTCCCTGATCCGCGTGTTTCACGCATCGCTTTGCCCAACGCTTTTTGTTTTGTTTTGTGGGTTTTTTTTAAAATGTATACAGGTGCCGGTGACGCATTCGTTGGGGGCTTCCTTGCCCAGCTGATGAAGGGCGAGGACATCGCCAAGTGTGTCGACGCCGGGCACTGGGCCTCGAAGGTTATCATCCAGCGTTCCGGGTGCACCTTCCCCTCCACTTGCGAGTACTAGCTTTAGAACTGGAGTGCTTGACCTTGTTAGAACTGCATCCACGTTTTGAGGGATGATTGACTCGGAATTAGTGTTGAACAATTTGCGCAGTAGCAGGGTTAAGCGGTACGGTTCGTTCCGTGCGACAAGGATGATAGCATCTCGAAACGACGGGTCTTTTGGTTTTCACGCCAAAATACGCAACGCACATGCGGAGGAGGATGGACGGCGGGGATGAGACTGCTATACTGTAGTAGCGAAAGAGGCGGCTGCGAATCGGTCCCTGCTTAGTTTTGTGTTCGTATTCTGCCCCCCCACCCGCCCCCTTGTCTGACCCCCCCCCCCGCACATGCAATTTTAAAGATGTGCGGGTTTCCAAGTTTTCCCTCTCCCTTTGTCCACCTCGGCTGCTACTATTATTATGTGGTAGCCCTGGAAGAGCTCGGTGGATGTTACTTAAATCCACCGTGACGGTAGAGGCTTAACCGCGATTTAAAGTCAAAGAAGGAAGGGTGTGGGGCATAAACGTCGTTTAAATATTTTGGCAATAACGTTGTTAGCTCAGCGGCGCAGTAAGGCGCGTAAGTGTTTGTGTTGTTACAAGTAACGGTGGCTGCTTTGGGCAACAAGCTTCGCCAGGACTGAGAAGAGTTTGTTCAAGCGTTTGTTCGTTTGCGTCCTCTTAAAGGAGCCTGTTGGGATTTTTGTGGATAACTAATAACGGCACGGCCAAATAACTAAGGCGACCACACTGATTGTTTTCTTGGCTATGATACATGAGCACCATCTTCGGAGTATGGCATACCTGGTATGTGGTACTACTGCCTTTAGACGGGCTTATGACAGCCCCGCGATGGTATACTTTTTATCCCAAACCAATAATAAAAAATGTGTGAGCGTCTGACTTCTTCACAGAAAGTTCAGACCTACGCAGACCAATTAAAAAAAAAAAACGTGCGTCTGATTGCTTCACAGATTGTTCAGGCCTATGCACTTCCGCCCTCAAACGTAC
The DNA here is from genome assembly GCA_037833945.1 of Alaria marginata. Taxonomy (NCBI): domain Eukaryota; class Phaeophyceae; order Laminariales; family Alariaceae; genus Alaria; species Alaria marginata. The sequence goes on from JBBMKB010069188.1 coordinate 12,832, forward strand.
CCCGACTTCAACATCAATACGCCCATCGTTTTCATTTACAGTACGCCACAGCACCTAATAATCTCCTATTTTGGCTAAGGCTCGCGGCTTATTGTGATGTCAACGTTGAGCACAGGCTCTTAAAGGCTGTCATAAAGGGTTTAGTGTGGCGTCCTTGCTGAGCACAAATGCTTAGCTGTAAATTCTTGAAATATATAAAAACTCAGCCTGAAATTCTTAACTGCCGAATTATTAACACAGGTCGTGTACTGTACTTGTCTTGCTTCTTGCGTTATTTCGTATATCACCAACACCTATATAGTATGCTGTCGACCGCCACAACAACCAAACAACTCTCTAAAGGACAAGCTTGGCGACTGAGCAAGTCGGCGTGCAATACAGGCTGGTTCACGCTAAACGCCCAAAATTATTTCAGCATCCAGAGTTCACCCCGTTTTTGGGAGTTAGACCCTGAATTTTTGCACACATGTTCAATACGCCCCTACCAAACCGTTACCGGATGGGGTGTTTTTTTTTTGTCTACAGATGTTTTGTATTCCGTGTTTAATCGGCATGTTGGGGCCTCCTTTGACCATTTTTTTCTGACGAAAATACAAAACGAAAACATCCCGTTCGTCAACGGTTTGGTTGGGGCGTATAGAACATGTGTGCAAACATTCAGGGCCTAACTCCCAAAAACATCATGAACGTCTGGATTTTTGTGCGAATAAGGTGTACAAACAAAGGATGGGCGCTGTAATCACTCAGTTTCGGTATAGGGATCGACTGTGGGTGCTGGAATCTCACGTTATATTGGTCCTACTGTCAATTCTTCGAATGTTCATTCGAAAAACTCTCCAGATATGTCTTGGAGTACTCTACGTCGGATTGTTCAGAAAAAAAGTAACAACATATGCATTTCTTCCATTGAAAACGCATAACAGTCAGTGGCGTTTTTCAATGCCTATGGTTGGTTGAAACACATTTTCGCCGCTAGCCCCAGCCCTAAAATCTAAATGGAAATTCTGGCCATGTCACCCTCTTCCGCTGTTCATGGGGGTCAGTATGATACCAAATGTGATATTCGAGTAAGTATGTCAACGGCATGGAAGAAAAATTGGGCGTTTAACTCGAACCAGCTCGTAGGAGATCACGATATCTTCGTAGCAGCTTTCTCCTCACCCCAGGCGGTCAAAGTATATCATCCTGAGCACTCTGGTTCGAAACGAGAGTCAACGAACACGCGCACTACACACTAACGCAATCTCCGCCCGATTTCGAACAGCAGCAGCAGTTGCTCAGGTAGATTTTTAGCTTTCTGAAGACTCTCGATCAGTTCCCGCGGCTGTCTCCGTACACAGACACGACAATCCAAAACAAGAAAAGGTCCCTTTCAAAATAAACTCTCATTCAAGAACGACGTTAACACGCAAGTATAGCTGTGCAGCAGACCCACCACCAATTCCCGCGATTTCGTGTGCCCGAAGACGTAAATTAAATAATTATACTCTCTGCTATTTCCAGCATAAAATGGTAAAAAATCATTCTCGTCTGGCAAATTTCATATTTTAAATGTCCAGGATTTGTATGACATTGTTGCCACTTGGGTTTTCCTCAATGCAAACACGCGACGATGCGAGTAGTTCATCGTGGTTCTAATCAGTATTGATCTCGCTTTCCAGCTTCTGGACAGGCCGTGGTCACAAGCGTCG
>JBBMKB010069199.1:0-14520 GCA_037833945.1 Alaria marginata
CGGCATTGTAGGGATGTGAGGGCCTATGGTCTTACGACTACGGCTATGCAAGAAATGAGTGCACCCCCCCCCCTACCATGCTGTATGAATATACCCCCCAACATATGGTCTGAAGACTTCGGACATGCATGACAGTGAGTACCCCCCCCCCCCAACCTCCGACATTCGAAAAAAAAGGAAACCCCTTCTGGACTTGAGGATACGGGTTAAGAGTGTCACCTGTGCTTCATGAAGGTCTCCCCGTGCTGGCTTAATCTGGCGGTGATGTTGCTGCCATGAAAGTCAAACGGCTCTTCTCCCCTGCACCAACAGGACCAACAACAGGACCAACAGGACCAACAGGACCACCAACACATAAACACGTTAGAAAGTAAAAGCGGCTCTTCTTCCCTGTGCACCAAGACTAACAAAGGCACGTTCGAAGGTCAAACGGATCTTCTGGCATGCGCACCAAGACCAACAAAAACTCGTTAGAACAACAGTCGTACGGCGCTTCTGCCGTACACCAACAACAAAACAACAAGCTATATAGAAAGCCAAACGGATCATGTCGCCACCAAGACGAGCAACAGCACAAAAACACGCTAGAAAGATGAAACGGCTCTTCTACCATACCCTGCGACGGCACAAAAAACGCGTTAGAAAGTCAAAGGCCTCTTTTCTGCACCAAGAGCAACAAAAACACGTTAGAAAGTCAAACGCCTCTTCTCCCGCACACCAACAAAAACACAAAACACAAAAAATTACGTTAGAAAGTCATAACGTACGGCTTTTCTCCCGTACACCAACAAAAACAAGCAAAAACACGTTAGAAAACCCATACGGATACGGCTCTTCTACCCTGCACCTATTGATATAATAGTATATACGCAGACCAAAACAAGCACCAAGACACGTTCAAAAGTCAAACGGATATTTTCCCCTGCACGAAGACCAACAACAACACAAAACAAAAAAAAACAAAAAACCCGTTATAAGGTCAAACGGCTCTTCTCCCCTGCACCAATGTACATATATATATATATAACAAAAAAACGCGTGCGGCGAGCGCATTGTGCCGCGGGACTCTAAGCTACGCTTATTCGACGATATCCACAGGCCAATTATTACACAGTCGGAATTGCAGTCAGTCAAATCTGGCACTTTCAGCATGCTCGCACAGGTTTTAGCCCGGAAGGTTATGGAAATCAGCCTGGTATTTTTCGACGCAACTGGGGATTCCAGTCGTTTTTTACCCAGTCGAGTCGGAAACGTACTGGCGGTGACTTCTTGCAACTGGGGCCCCGGAGAAGCGGGAAACATCCCAGGATAGATCTTGGAGAAGAGTTAGACCCATCCTGAGCAGAGAAAGCCTGATTTCCACAACTTTCGGGGCTATTAAAAGCCCGTGCGAACATGCTGAAAGTGCCCGATTCGACTGACTGCAATTCTGACTGCTGTATAAGAATTGGCCTAACCAGGAGTACAGGAAAACAAAAACAAAAACAGAGGTACCGTGTCCAAAAATCAAACCTACGAAGCACACCGTACGTCCTTTCGCTAAAGGATAGAGGGAGACAGACAACTGTGTCCACGGCGCGTCCGAAAGCAAACTATCCGAAGTACATCTTATTTCCGGCGTTACAGGATAGGGGGAGACGTCTGTGGCTACTTTTCGTCCAGAAGGCCGTTAAGGGTAATAAAGCCTCCCACGGGGTGATGATTGAGCGGCGACTATGATACAAGAAACACAGGACAAAACACTAAAACGTGTCTGTATGCTAACCTGTCAACGAACGGCTCTCCAACGACCAGGCCTGCTTGCAGGTGTGCCTCCATCATCGCTGAAGTCTCGTCTCCGGTCAGGAACTTGAGCTCCTGGCTTACCTGCAACATTATGATACAGACAACCAAGAAACCCGGCGGGTCACAAAGCAAAATAGCTAACAACATAGCTCTTAATAGGTAGCCACTAACCCCTTATATACCCTGTATTGTTGTGCCAGTGTCAACTTTGGCGAGACGATCCGTCGAAAGGGGACACGAGGATTCCTTGTAAAGTGGGGGGCTTCCAATAGTGCCGGTTGGATAGTGCCACCGCTCTCCATAGTGCCGGTGAAATCGCCTGGCACGGCTGGAACTCCCTATAGTAGTAGTAAACCTATTCCCAACAGAAAGACCGGTGCCCTGAATAGTGCCGGTATACTGGGCTGGCACTTATTGGCACTGTTGGGAGCCCCCCCCACTGCTGTATATTGGACTTAATGTTGCACAAAACCTTGTCGGAAGGAAAATAAAACAACAAACAACAACAACCAGCAGATCAAAACCACGGCTGCCTTAAAAGTACGACTGCTGTCTTCGCGTGTTGTAAGGTGTAAGCAGCCTTAAAAGTACGACTGCTGTCTTCGCGTGTTGTAAGGTGTAAGCAGGAGTCAGCAGCCTTCTAAAAAAAGATGCCAGGGATACCTCGTACGTATTACCGCAGATTCGAGCCGAATCTACGGGAAGCACCGCAACACGAGCAACTCGAGTGCCAACCTACGGGTAACCCCGCAAAAAGAGCACTCATGAGAACCACACTCAAGAACCGCAACCGCCGAAGCTTGCGGTCGGGGATGGATCGATATCACCCCCTTGCGACAACACGTAAAAAGGGGGTTTCCGACATGCACATGGAGGCGTTTCTGTTTATTAGGCGCTGTTGCCAAACCTTCAAGAACCGCATTATTTTCAGGAACCTCGTATAGCCTTGCGAACCGTTCGCAAACAGGGACCGGTAAAATACGCATCCCTGCAAAATGACGAGTGCCTCCTCGTGTTGTAATAGTAGTGTCGGAAGCCGTAAGCAACGGTCGGGTCGGCACGCCTAATCTCTGGACGCACTTGCACATCACCGGAAAGCCAATCACTTCAAAAACATAAAACTAACCAAAGCAGACCGGAAAAATCACGACAGCATTAAAATCACGGCTGTCTCTAGGCGTGGCAAGCTGTAAGCCATGGTTGGGTCACGGTTAAGACCCCCTAAATCTAACCCTTAGGGCTAAACTCTAAGCAGCCCTCACCCGCATAATCTCTGGATCATCTCGGTTGGCCGCAGCCCAGACGAGGCGGAGGTAGTCATCCACAAAATCCTTCCGGTACTCTCGACACGCTCCGAAGTCGATCAGGCTCATCTTTCCTGCACCGACGAAAAACAAAAAAAAAAGAGGGGGGCATTTAGCAACACAAGTACAACTAGCCCTTTAGAGCTGCAGCCGTGTTTTTTGGAGGCAACTTCCATGGGATTAGTGTAGTACACTTTTGCAGCAGTACAAGGGTCAGGGGGACATTTAACAACACAAATACAATTAGCCCTTTAGAGCTGCAGCCGTGTTTTTTGGAGGCAACTTCCATGGGATTAGTGTGGTATACTTTAGCAGCAGTACAAGGGTTAGGGGGACATCTAACAACACAAATACAATTACCCCTTTAGAGCTGCAGCCGTGTTTTTTGGAGGCAACTTCCATGGGATTAGTGTAGGACGCTTTAGCAGCAGTACAAGGGTCACACCACCACACAAAAAAAAACGCTCCAAATCAAGCGCGCGACAACAGCTATTGATAGCAGATTGTTTGCACGAGAAGCAGAAAAAAAACAATTTTGTGAATACAGTGTACAGTGAATGTCGTGTAAGACACAACGCCTCACGCATTTCTTTGGTCTCAAATTCCCAGTCTGCGGCGTGACATCTTGACGCGCACGTGCGGTAAACCAACCAGGAAAAAAAACTCAGCTTGTTCTGAACACTGTAAAGCATAGAGAGATGCAGAGGGAGCCTGCTCAGCAAAAAAAACGACAACAGCAAGTAAGTCTATCATATGTCAGATACACGGTGCCGAATTTTGAAGGCAGGAGCAGGACCGGGAAACGCTGACCTGTTTCTGGATCAAAGAGGAAGTTGCCCCAGTTGGGGTCCGTTTGCATGAAGCGCCAGTCGAAGAGTTCGTTGATCGTGCAGCGCAGCATCAGTCTCGCCACGTGATTACGAACTTCCTGCTCAAGGGTGTCGACGTCCAAACGTCGCAGATGCGGACAGGGAACACGTGCCAGCGGTAGGTAACACAAAAAAAACAGGTACCTCTATGTGTGTCCCCTATCCCCTCGCATATAACGCATACACATACATTGGAAACCCGTGCATCTGTGTGTCTTCATTTTTTTTGTAGTCGTTTTTACCCGGGGATGTTTCACATTCATCCCCCCCCCGGGGACGATTTAGGTTTGTACCCGGTTAAGAGACAACACGGGTAGATAACATGAAAATATGATTTTCGTAACCTACCGGTAGGGAACACCTTTTTCACCTTTTTCAGCAGGTGACTGCCATCCCTGGGTATGGATGGCGGTTCGCTCAGAGAGGTCTTCGTTGGAGTCATATCCCGCTCTGCATGGGCACACCCTGCTAACCTACCCAGGTACTAATATTAACAACGCTCAGAGGAGTCGCCGACTTACATCCCTGACGAGACATACACAAGCACGCACGATCCAAGTATCACAAGCAGCTTGCAAAAAAACATGCAAATCGACCAACTTCCCGACGTCACAGTTGGGAACTCTTTTCAGTGTTTTTTATAACACACCCTATTACCCTATCGTAAAAAACGTTTTGCACTTTTACGCAGCTTGCAAAAATATGAGTTTTGACGAATTTTTCGACGTCTGAGGAAGCGTTTTGGATTACGAGCGAACGCGAGTTTCTAGATACTTTTCACCGAAAAAACAAAACAAAAGTAGGGACCCCTTTCGAGATCGATTCTATGACCGCCGCCGCTGACCACCAACGCTCACAAGCTAACAATAGCTAGAAATAGACTAGACTATACAATAGAGCGAGTCCCTAGCGATAGCTATACTATCTTATCTTATCTTATAATATAATATACCTGGTAATGCTTATGAACCCTGGTATCGGGGACACCTGTACTACGGGGCATTGATACCAGACTCCAGTTCATAGCACCCCTCGCGTGCGAGAAAGTACTATAAGTACGATAGCTGTCGCTGTGTTTACTCATGCAGCAGGATGGTTGCAACTGTTGTGCGTTGGCGGTCGTGACAGCCATCTCCAAAAGGATCCCTGTTTTTTTGGCGCGGCCTAGTTTAGAAAATTCGAGTTCGCTCGGAATAAACCAGACTCGGCATTGATGCATCGCATGGTCATGATCTAGCTACATCCTCTCGTGGTCACAGGTCAGGTTCCATAACAGTATCAGCCCTCTCGTAACAAACCCACAACAGTATCCTGACGGAGCGAGAAGGGGGTATGGATACGTTACCCTTTCCTACTATTAATAGACGGCGAGCGCCAAGGCTACATAGTTTTCTAAATGTTTAAAAAACTCTAGGCTAGACTTCTTCAAGTGTGTTTTGTGACTCGAGGGCCGATACTGTACCTTTGGATTATAAGAATACCTCCCAGGAAAACAGAAACAACGAACTGACCTGGGGCATGGGCAGGACTTGGTCAACAGGAACACCGGGCGCCAAATGCGTCGTCAGCACCTGGGTTAGGGTTACAAAACAAAAACAGTGCACCTATAAGTTAGGGGTCGGTCGGTGGTGGTGGTATCGTGTCGGAACGTAAAAGGGATGTTGCGCATCGTCAAACACAACGTGCGGCGCCCCTTTCTGCTTATCGTTGCTATTTTATGAAATCCCATGAATTCCGTTGACCTTAACCCTTCTAGAACCCCAGAACCACTCCCAATACTAATTTGAAGTAATTTGTCTCCAAACACGGGTTTCCAGTTGTTAAGGGGTTAAGGAGTCTTCAGGATGGAAACATGTTCAAAGCGAACGACAATCACAGCATTCAGCAGCCCGAGCTACCGGGATAAGGGACACAGGGGGGTGTCGGGACTACCATGTAAGGAGCTGCATATGCGACACGCGCGCAAGCATGGTGACACTTGTACTACACTTGTGCTACACCTGTATTTTATTGTTTTTGGTGGCAATTCCAGTATTAGAAATGTCCCCCAAAGGGTAAAGCGGTGTCGCGTTCCGTATAAAGAATAAACAACAAAGGTACCTGAGTACACAAACTGGGTTTGTCTCGTCTCGTCTCTCTCCCTCTCTCTCCTCTCTCTTCTGTTATGCGTGCCCTCTCTCAGCGCCGCACATTTTGACGGTTTCAGTTTGATTAAAATGGTTATATTATGGTTATGTTATGATTATGCTATGGGGCGCTGTAGGACGTTTACGCAAATGGCCAATACAGTGGCCACCCTGGCAGCCCCCTGAGCCAGTGTAGTAGTACTGCCAGTGCAGCAGTGCTGGTCTGGCAGTATACACCGGACCAGGGTCCAGCCATACAAAGTGTGCAAAATCTCGATACAATGGTGGCCTTTTTATAGTGCCGGCCAGAAACACCAGCAATTTAGCGCCAACCGGCGCTACTCGTTACACTGCCACTTATAGTTGTTTCCGTATGTGCCAAGCGATTGCGCAGGCGCTATGGCGGGCAACCGGCACTACTCAACCGGCATTACAGAGGGGCCACTACTGTTGTCTCACCTCCTTGCTGAGCAGGTCCGGCACGACCTTTGGAACGCTGGCCCATCTGCTCAGGTGCTCGTCCGATTCGACCAAGGCCCTGAAACGCTCCTGTTGCATATCATAGCATAGCATAGCATGTAGATTAACACATAGCATAGCATAGCATAGCATAGCATAGCATAGCATAGCAAAGCATAGCATAGCATAGCATAGCATAGCATAGCATAGCATAGCATAGCATAGCATAGCATAGCATACAAATGAGGTTTGGACAGGCATGGTAAGGGGTAAACCAGCCGAAGAGGGCGACTGCAGGAGGGTTGAATAGCTGTACACACCTTGGCCCAGGTTCAAGACGAATGCTCAAACAGATCATGCTTTACTGCAACCCGTATCCTTAACCCCGCCCGGCTGAGATTGCTCTCGTACTGAACATGTAATGCAGATTAGCGGGGCTATCAACCATTGTATCGAAGCTGGGCCAACTCGTAACGCTAGATAACCGCAGAGTGCGACATAGCCCTGCATCGCCGCCAGATACCCCCCCCCCCCCCCCCAGTACTTAGACGGATGTGACATGGACAAGTTTGGTACATAGATAGTGGCGAAAAAACGATCGTTTTCCAAGGAGATAGATGGTGGTCACAGACGGCCAAACAGGAAGGAGATAATATAGTCGAAGCAAACAGTTTTTACGTAACCTATGGAAGAAACGTACTGAGCGCCCAAATGTTCAAGGTGTCTCTGTTAGGAGTAGGAACGGTGCTCCATCTTGAAACGGATGCATGGTCAATGGTCAAATTACTAAGGCAAGCAACAAATGAGTACGCCCACCTCGCCCCCAGTACTTATAAATATATACCTGGGAATCTCCAAGCAACACTATTATTAGAGCTCCATGTTCCTAAAGCAAGGGTGACGTGTTCTTCAATTCAAGCTATGGTGGCAAGGCAAGGGGCGCTTTCACGCATGTCCATCGCGTCGCAATTTTGGGCACAGCTCTAGCATCTCTAGCATCACCTGGTTTGCTGCTTCCTTCTCGTAGTCGCACTCTTCCCCCAACTCCTCCCTGGCCACCTGATCAAGCCCACATCGGGAACGGGACAACGGGATTCACCGTTAGCAGAGCACGTCAGGTGATATATATAGTGATGTATATAGCTGGTACCCGGAAGAAAAGTGCCCATGGGCAACGTTGTGCATACGGATGGAATTTGATACTATGAGCCAATCACAACCAAACCGGAACACAGCAAAAGAAAAAGTAAAATATCACCCTTCTAGGAGCCAACAGCGACAAACCCACGTTGGGAACGGGATCACGGGGTTGACTGTAAGACAGCCCTGTGATAATCATCAGCTGTCGGGTTTAGCTTTTGCTTGCGCTCCCACCCACACGACCAACTCTAAAGCAAGCCAAGATGTTAGGAGACTGCCCCTTCATATAACACAGGGTAGGGTGCCTCTCGCTAGGAACTCGCACCGGTGGAGTTTAGAAAATAAACTGTCGTCAACGTGTGCGTCGGTGAGATATACCTAGTACAAAATAAACATTTTTTGTTGTCCAAGGTTTTGGTAGGACGGCGCAGATTTTTGGCTTCACCTTAAGCTCAAACTATCAAAAGGGGTAAAACATAGTTTAGGCGGCCGTGTAAATTAGCACCTTGCTTCGCTCGTAATCAATACCACAGTACTGTACTCCTGTTGTATTTCACCCCTAATGACTTCATTGACGTAAATACACGGAGGGAGCATGGTAGCCAACTGCACCAGTAGATCTTTATCAATAACTAGCAACTCGAAATGAACTACCGTACTGTACTATTAATGATTTCATCGATGTACTCCACCTCCAAGAGCATTTCACCTCTATGATTTCATCGATGTAAAGACCCGGTGGGAGGATATTAGTCAACTGCACCAGCCGCTGCAAGTTTTTGAGGTCCGACTCGACGCTGTCTGCCACCCCCGGGTACTGAATCTTCATGGCCACTTCCGTTCCGTCCAGCAAACGCGCTCGATGCACCTTAAACCAACACCGCACACAACACAGGACAAAGGTACAGTACATGGCAGGGACAGCAGGGCAGAAGCAGCACGGACAATGCGTACAGTACATCAACACTCGACGAGGCGTGCGCCCTCGCCCTTCCTCGGTTTTATTGGTTTTATTATTTGACCTTTTTAGACCTGCACCCTCGTTCTTTGCGACAAACTACTCGAAATTAGTGTGGGTTTTTGTTTCCAGTAGATAACCTCGTTAGGAGTGGATACTTCGAAAAACACTCCTTGGAAATCGAGTTAGGCACCTGCCACAACACCACACAGGAGGGACAGCAGCAGGACACGAACAGCTTTGCTAATGTAAATGACGCAATGCCACAAGAGACAGCACACAAGCCACACTATACGCGGTAGGGACAGCAGTTTAGAAACAGCACACCCCCTCCTGATACTTCAGAGGGAACAAGTTACGACAACCACAACGCCAATGGCAATGACGATGACAACATCGGCCACTGCTTGCTTGGGGTATGATAAAGGTATTTGTGATAATGTCATAATGTCATAAAGCGCGTGGCCCAACCACTACTAACAAGGCCAAAAATTTACGGTAGCATTCTACTATTGGTGGCTGCGATCCCGGGTCTCATTCGGCTTAATCGAAATCGGCTTAATCGTAAAAGGGCTAACCGAACTCGAACGGCTCGAACCGATTCCATGTTCACGCCGGAGAGAGTCCACGTGTAACTTGCTAGCTGATAGGGCACCGCAATGGTTGGGATGCTTTCCCGACGAGGTGCCACATTCGAGATGCTTCTCGACTGGCAAACGAGGACTGAATAGACCTTGGCGCAGCTTAGAAAACATGGTTGAAACCTACTTGACAATAAACCATAACCCTAACCCATAGCCTTAATTTATAACCCCACCGCTCGGGAAATTTCTGGGAACGAAGATGTGATGAATAGTTAGTGTGGACAATTAACCATTGTGTCGAAGCCCAGCCATGTGGTAAACATCACTATGGCAAACCGCGTTGTGATGAAAAGTTATAATAGTGTGGAGTGCCAACCGTTTTGTCCAAGCTGGGTCAAGTCGGACACAGTGGGGGACTCCCAATAATGCCGGTCGAATAGTGCCCACTGCCCTCTATAATGCCGGTTGAATAGTGCCACTGCTCTCTATGCTAACTGTATATGGCAACCCTATTGCCAATAGTGCCAGTGCTCTGAACGGTGTCGGTATATTAGCCTGGCAAATACCGGCACTACTGGGAGCCCCCCACTACTGTGCACTAATAATACTGACAAATATAATCAATACCACCCGTATAGTCTAAGATGGAAAAACCGCGCTTACCATCCACACACGTAAGCATGCCCTATCATCCCTATCATCTCTATCATACCTGGCCAATGCTTGCCGCAGCGATGGGCGTCTCGTCGAAAGAAGCAAGTCTGCTTCTCCAGTCCACCCCTAGACTTTTCTCAAGCTGTCTGTGCAGCTGCCCGGCTGGCATGACGTCAGCACCTTGCCGGACTCTATCCAACGCTTTCGCCAGAGAGGGTGGGATCACGTTTTCGTCCTAAAAATGCAGCAGATAGTAGCACATATCAGTAGGTATTAGACGCAACATCGGTCAATTTTCCCTCAGGATGAAGCGATGTCAGCTGCACAACCAATGCGAAACCCACGGGCACCATACGCAACTCTTGAAAGATCAACCATAGACAATAACCATCGACAGACAATTGCCGGCCTGGGATAATACGAGTAGTGCATACTGGCGGCCCCATCAAATCATATCGATGCCCAGACGACCAGGCTCTACACAGCAGAATCACCCCAAGCAAGCTCAATTGGATGACTCCGTGGGAAAGTACACACCGTCATGCATTAATCCTCGTTCACCAAAGAAAAAAAATCGATCCCAAACAAGTCACGGGCCATGTGCGGCGGTAACCCAGTCGGGAGCTCCCTGGCGTCAAGCTGTACCCCGACATTTGCCGCACATTTTCTTGAGACCGCTTGATCGCATGGTACGAGAATATATCTCGTCTTCGTTTTGATTGAGAGATAGACTTCGAGTACTGCTGTGACAATAGGGAGGGCTCTAACAAACTATTTAATACCAGTACCCTGCTAGTCAAAACAGAGAAATGACCAGAAAATACAGAAGAAACAAAAAAATAGCAGCTTCAAGAAAGTGATTGACTACACTGCTGTTTTTTTCGGCAAAGTCAGTATCATTAGGTGTGTGCTGTCAACGTCTAACCCTAATGAACCCATAGGCGTGTTACCAATATGCCCAAACAGGGTAGAATACTTGAATACGGCGTAGCAGGTATACGAGCAGAGCAGGTGTACGAACAGATACTCTCAATCTCAAAGTACATACCAGATACCGGATCATACAGCAGTAGTAGAATCTGATGGTACATTCACAAATATTTAGAGCAGGCTCTGATAACGACACATCAACCGAGCAGCGTCCTCGCCTGTATTGAGAGCATCTGCCCCAGCTTAAGCGCCGCCCCTCGCATGCGACAAAGAGTCTCCGCCAGCCGCTCCGCGTTAGCGTCGGAGGCAACATAATGCTTAACCTTCCCGCGCTGCTTTCCGTGCCTTCCCACACCCACACCCACACCATTCTCAGCCCCTTCACCGCCCGCCACAGATTGACGCACAGCCTCCGCGACGGTACCCATTGCCAGCCCCGCCGCTAGCTGGCCGAAGCCGAAGACGCGGGCTAGTGGGGAAGACGGAACGGCGCGCGTCCTGGAGTTGGTCATGCCGCTTATCCGTGAAGCACGCGGGTCCCCTGTTGCTCCATCTACCTGGAACATGTTCCATTTGCATGCATACTTCATTATCAGATGCTACTAATACAGTTTCATTGCATGCGACCTTTAGTGTCATACATGCCTTCAGTCGGAATACATCTAAACTACTGCATACAACACCAGTATCATACGACCTATACCTGGCATGCGTTATCTGTGTACACTCTTCTTACACTCTGTGTGTATCATAGCATAAACGGTTGCACGGTAGCCCGGCGGCGATGCAGTAGTATACTGTTACCGGTACTGTTGATAGTACTAATACGATGATGTCTGTTACTATTAAAAGTACTGTTGCCAATGCTTGGAAGTGCAAACCTGCTGCAAAGGTCACACTCTGATCAAGTGCGAGGTGCAAAATTCTTTCAAAGCTGACAGTCTGATCAAATACCAGGAAGACTGACCGAGTCGAGACGAGAGGGAGACTTTACAGTTTATAGTAGCAGTCCGGGCGACGCACCAGTAGAACACAGGTATACCGGTACAGCTATGATATGTACGAACACGTCGTGAGAGACAGTACTCGTAGAGATGGCGCGAAATGCGTGACTTAGCAACTCAAAAGAGCGAGGTCTTTATCGTGCTACAAATAACTAAATAACCTAATAACCTACTGCTGGTACGGATTACGAGTGAAGCGAGCTGCTAATTTACACGGCAGCCTAAAACATATTTGCCCTTTTGGAGCCGGGCGAAGCGGAGATCCGCGCCGTCCAACACACAATCCCAAAACAAACAATTTCGCGTTTTCTAAACCTTCCACCGGCGTCATACAGTTGACAACAGTTGCAAGCATCCATCAGCGCGAGTTCCTACAATAGCGACCAACGGGCTGCGAGCTGCTGCTAAGACCCTACCACGTATCGTATCACATACTAGGTACCGTCCAAACTACCATATTACGGATATAGGATCGGTCATTGCTCACCTTGCTGCCACCGGCCTCTCCCGTGATACTACTAATACTACTGTTGGCACCCGCAGACCCAGAAAATTTCCACGGACCCGAGTCGTCTTGAATCCCAATGGGCGCAGCAGACGTCAAAGGCGACAAGCGGTCTCCCAAAGACTCAGCAGAAGCACCTTCACCGACACCAGCAGTTGCAGCAGCAGCAGCAGCAGCAGCAGCAGCACCCTCAGCGGTGGTACCAGGCGAGCGGTGGTACCTTTTCAGAGAGGAGCCAGACATCCCCGCTGGTGACACCACCTCGTCCTCCTCTTGCGTTGCCGCAGCAGCACATCCACCTTCGCTGGGTTGTTGCAACCCACCGCCAGGCGCACTATTAATAGCTACCCCAGAAGCTTGTTGCTCCTGCAGGCCAATTTTCGCCGCAACGCTAGCTGGTTCTACAGCGGCGACTGGTGTCGTAGCACCGGCAGCATGTGCTGGTGTGTACGGCGATGGCGGTGTGGGATGGCCACCTTGGGCAGCGTCTGGCTTCCACGAGGAGCCCACTGCTGCTGCTGCTGCTGATGCATCATTCGCCATACTGGCCATATCGTGGGCCTTGTCATCGGCTCCAGCTTGTGGGGGCGGCTCTTGATGCGGCGCGGAAGAAACCGCTAAGGAAACCGCCTGGAGAACGGACATGACGAGGCGGCATTAGGCACTCTGCGCGGGTATGTATTATACTGCGTATGACCGAGTCAGACTGCTGTATTTTGTTTTTGACAATCAGGACTGCAGCTGGAACATTCTGGGTCGAACGGGGACCAACTATACGTCGACGGCTGATGTTTCACCGTTTTCATAATTAAGAATGTCAGGGTTATGATAGGTTTCAGGGAAATGAGCTGTCAAGAGTACTACACTTGGTCATGTCGCATTTTCCGATTGGATACGGCTGTTGTACTGGCCGCGAGCACACGCCCCGCCAACGACGACCAGAAGCCGTCGTACGGTATAATACTGCAGCCAAAGTACGAGGCACTGGTGTACGTATATACGAGCATGACGACGTGGGAACATCATCATCCACCGTCACCACCAGCACCACCACCAGGTTTACTCAAAACACTAAAACCTGCCAGTATGGGCGGAAATATAGGAACCGTTGGAATATAAATAAGAATATAAAAGCATTCTTAAATTTTCATCTGGAATGGTACCTTACAGGCTAGAGGTTGCTGTCTCTTTTGGAACTTCTGGTATGTATGATACTCGAAAAAAGGTTTGCGCAGTACAAGCCAACACTTCTTTGCCGAACGACCACCGCTGCACAACTCTATCAGTCTAGTGGGAGACCCACATTTCTCAGGCTCGACGTCAGTCCCACACCATGCTCCTTGAGGCGAAGCACTTGGCGACCAGCAGAAGGTCCCTCCTTGTCGAGTAACGCTTTGACTACTTTTGCTGCTCCCTTTGCAACTCTCGCCAGGTCTCCTCCTCCAACCATGACACCACCAACCCCACCACGGCACGGACACTATAGAGATGAATGCGCTTCCTGCGTGTGGAACATTGGTTACCCACTCAGCTGGCTTGCTTGTGCTCGTCTGACAGACAAGCAAGCTGCAAGCTGGCCACGCAGCTGGACTTTGTCACGAAATAGCAAAAACGCCTCTGAGAAGTATGGAAACCCCGCAATACCCCCCGGATTTCAAATTTGACATTTTGGGCGCTCTTTGTCATAGCTCCGCTCGTAGCATACCAGCATGGAAGACCAAAGCGCCAGTGAGCATGGTGGATCCTATCCTCTGTTCAACAGCAGCCTGAAGCCGTCGAGGGAGATCACTCACTAGATAACAAAAACAACGTTCAGGTGCAGGTGTCTTGAAGCCTGTGTTGAGAAGTTTTCTGAATCTGGGGAGGGACGGGATGCGGGAGCCCGCTCACTGCTCATGATATTCGTACATACGAAGCATTGCGCGAGAGGTGTTGCTTTGCACACGAATCCCAGCACAGGTGCCACTTTTCTTCGAGCTGATTGGGTGTTCTAACGACAGACTTGGCGGAGGTGTACGTGAACTTCGCGTACTTTGCCCCTTCCTGTTGCGCACAACTATTGGCACACGAGTGGAGTTTTTGGGCCGATCAACGATCCACTCCGATTCCTGGCGTAGCCACCCCAATACAGTACGCGACATGTGTTAAGAATGTGGCAGTTAAGAATTTAAGGCTTAGTTTTTTATGTTTACAGCTAAGCAT
>JBBMKB010069210.1:0-14513 GCA_037833945.1 Alaria marginata
GTTGTTGTTGTTGTTGTTGTTGTTGTTGTTGTTGTTGTTGTTGTTGTTGTTGTTGTTGTTGTTGTTGCTGCTGTTGTCGTTATGATCACGTGTACTCATCGCCATAATCTAAGATGTATAGTGATTACCAGGTATTCATAGTCCGTGGTAAGAAGACAGGTTCTAATCATTCTGGAGTGGAATAATACCTCAGGAAAATATAAAACAGACCAGAGACCCACAGGTCATTATTATATTTTTATGTCGTGTTATGATGCCATCCACGAGTCGCGTAAACCTGGTATTATATTATACATATATACATATATACCAGGTATTATATTATTATTATGATAAAGGTATAACATCAGCCGTCGACGTAAAGTCAACTAACTGAGGGTTTATTTTCGGATCGCCCGTAATAAAAATTAAACCGTGCGGCCGAGTTTTCCTCATTTTTTTTTTAATCCTTCTATTTATACCCTCTTGGGAGCCATGTACAAGTATAGCGACTAGCTAACAGCCACTAGCAAATAGCGACGAAACAACTGAGCAGTGCGGTCTTATGTAAGAAAGTGCGGCCTTATCATCGTGTGGTAGTGTGTAGACTACGATATATTTATGTATGATGTAGTTAATGGTTTAATGCAAGCGTGTCGTACAACTCCTTGCGATGTAGTTTTTTTCGATATTAAAAGCAGCACCCCCTAACCTCACACAGCCCGCATTGCTTGGTGTGGCTGATGATTTTTCCTTCTCAAGTCCCACTGCCAGGTTTTCACCTATATCTGTTTCTACAGGGTGGGCTACTGTTGTTGCTCGGTAGCAGTCTTAACATCTCTACCAGGGGTACTACAGTAGTAGTACTACTGACATCAGCGCTTGACCCTTACATAACTGCAAGAAGCACTCCACGCTAATTACAACTACAGCAGTAGAGGTTTCCGATATCGTTGGTGCAACTCCAAAGGGGATAGTGTGTTGGGAGACCCTCAGTCGCATCTCGATAGGGTAGTACTTGACGTATTTCGGCCATTCTCTCTTGAAACAATGAAACATCTCGATTCAGTAGTACAGTAGTGGGGCCTATATAAGGCTGTATAGTGCACAGGGATTTCGCCCGCCTTATATCGAGAGGCCGCCCTGTTCGTGTAGGCAGTTGTACTCAGACTTACAGTCGTGCCAACCGATTTCAACCTCCCAATATCGGGTGACCGCCTTATTCGAGCCGCCTTATGTAGGCCCCACTACTGTAGTAGCATGGTGGTCGAACACGTGGTATATTCCTTACACTCTCGTAGTCCCGCTTCGCTCGGGAGGACGATAGGATTCCATTGCTATAGATTTGTTGCGCTCTGTTGTGTCAAGTGTGCCGTACGTACTCTAAGAATAATGTCAAATGCTTCTCCGGAGATTGTTTTGCTTGTCTGTTTATTTGTTTATTTAGAAAAATGAAAAACATACGTCAGGTGTGAGATAAAAAAAGGGGCATTTTATCCAAACTCATCTTTGCAAGCTGCGCGTGATACTTCGATCGCGCGTGTTACGGGGTGTGTATACCCTTGCGAAGAGTACAGGTCGGTGACTCCCCTGCTGATACCAGGGCCAACAGGACTAAGACGTCCAGCCTTGTTCTGCGCACGGAAACAATATAACCCGCATTAAGAGGGACAATAACAGACAGCTGTGGAATTCAGGATTCATAAACGAAGTACGTAGGCCATTTTTTTGGGGGGCTTTCGAACCATTGTAGTACGTTAGATTTCAGAGGGGTCTATTTGAGTCTCGGGGTTTGTACGTAAGTGGGCTAAATAACGAGCTACCGTTGTCGTAAGCGAAGCCTACGTGCCGGCTGTAGATACGCTATGATACTCCCTGTGTACTCCCTGTTTATTGCGTCAACACCATATGTCGGGTCGCACTGGCACGCAATAACCGGCAATGCTTGTGCTCTAAAAAGCTTCCACCACTACAAAATGTATTCCACGCTAATTCCAAGTGGTTTATCCCCTAGACATGGACGCAATTCTAAAAGGGGTTTTGAACCCTTTTGAGGCTTCGGAGGGAAAACGTGTCCAAATTAAATGACGATTAAAATGACGATTACAGCGTTGGCCACACGAAGCAAATAGGGCTGCTGAGGTACGAATTGCTTCTGAACTGCAGTGTAAGGAGTTGGACGACACTCGCGCTGTATATGCTGGTACTGGTACAGTCGAGGTCCCTCTACAGTGCGGGTATGTGCCAAGCGATATCAACCGCACTATAGCGGGCACCCGCACTAATATAGAATTTGGAAACATATAGGTTTTCGTATGGGCGGCAACGTTCGTGCCAAGCGATTTCACCCGCACTATATAGGGCACCCGCACTATTTAACCCGCACTACAGAGGGGCCTCGACTGTACTGGTACTGGTACTGCCGCTCGCTATTCCGGTACGCTTGATAGTATAACACTCGTCTTTTTTTCGGTCGCTGTCCCTGGGTCCCAAAAGGCTTTACGACGGCAATCCTGCTCTCTTTGGTCGGTTGCCCCGGCTCTAGACAGCGCCCTTTCGAATGCAACTACAGTAGGTCCCGACGATGTTGCTGCTGTTTTTGTTGTTGTTCTCGAGATGTTTTGAACACGAGATTACTGCTGCTGTTCTCGAGATGTTTTGAACACGCTACTGCTGCCGTTGTTGTGCTTCAGGTGTTTCGAACACGCTGTTGCTGTTGTTGTTCTCGAGGTGTTTCGAGCACGATATTGCTGCTGCTTTCGTTCTCGAGGGATTTGGAACAATCGTCGTTATGTCATTGACGTATAATATATGTGCCAGGGGTATGTATTTTTACCTACCAGCCTACCAGGTACCGGGTATACAATACAAACGCCAACTCCTATTGAATAACATGAGCGGTTGACTGTTTTTTAACGCTTTTGGGATTTCCGACAGAAAAAAACGATAAGCAAAAATGATGATTGTAACATTTTCGCCACACGAAGCAGTCTTGGGCTGTGTGCGAATATGTTGATCAAGTTAGGGCCCGATTTATAAATAGGACAATGGAAGGGTTGGATGACATGCGCCCCTCATAAGACCGCACGTCTCATTTTAGGGGTCACAATGCTATGCTATACTCAAGTCAAAAGGGTTTACGGGTAGTCGCCATAGGAAGTTAACCTTTGTGGGACCCATGTACAGATGGATCAAAAAGCGACGATGGTTATGATATGAGGCATGAAGCATGAAGCGTCTATTAGATAGGAAGAGCGTGCAACAGCATAATTCATAGTAATTCAACTATCACCATGCTGCACAAGTGTCGTACAGCACCTTACACACTTTCCATTGCACTTTAGCACGCACCCTACCCCGGCGACCCTGGCTGCTTGGTGTATCCATAGTCAATGCCCTAATCATCACTTTTCTTCGACATTTTTTTGCTTCTGAGGCCCCAAAGGGCTCGAAGGGGGTAATGGGCCAACGCACAGAACAGCCGTGTTGGCCTAGGGGTATCAATGTATCAAGAGGCAACAGGCTTCCTGACCGAGCTGTCCTGACCCTCTGGTCCGCCCGTTTCTTAGCATACTTTGACGTATATACGTATTTTCCGTCAGCAAGGGGCAAGGCACACGTTTTCATGTCTATATCCCTTGGAATGATATACTGGTATAATATATGATACTTGTTACAGAAAAATACCCCACGCGACCTTTTTAATGGTGACAAACGTATATACAGGAACGATCGTCATCGTCGTCGTTATCGTCAGCCAAGGGCTGTCGGCCACGTCACATGATTTGTCGACACAAACGAAACACGTCAGATGTGAGACTGAAAAACCACACAAACACACACACACACGCCGCACCGCACCGCACTCTGCACAACGTTCATATGTATATGATATATATATATACATGGCACAAGAGTTCGTCGGCGGGCGGGCGAGCGGGCGGGCGTGTTACCCCCAATTTTCAACCTTTGGGGCTCAATCCGACCCGCCGGTTGCTGCCGGTTTTGAGGGTCGGGTACCAGGGTACCTGCCAAGAGTAAATACCCGGGTACTCCCAGTTTTCAACCCTTGGGAATCAACCCGACCCGCCGGTTGCCGCGAGTTTTGAGGGTCGGGTACCAGGGAACCTGCCAAGAGTAGGTACCCGAAACCTGCCTTACAGTAGGTACTCGGGTACCTGCCAATGGTAGGGTGCCTTCGGGTACCCGGATATTTGCGAACGAAAATAGCCTGGTGCGTGACACGAAGCGCGGCGGAGACTACTGTAGTACCAGGCGCGTAGCAGTAGTGCAATCCTCACCAGTTAGCAACAGCGAGATGGCAGATGTTGCGCACATTGTTACATTCCTTTGGTCGTTGCCAAAGCAACCTGGCATAAAACCGTTCTCACCCTTTTCGGACTTTATAGGGAAAACATGACGAATAAAAATGGCGGTTACCGTATAAGGCAGAGTATGACACACCCCACCTTCTATACCACACCCTCACAGCAGTATACAACCCGGGTGGTCGTTACTCTTAAATCCTAAACGACCACCCGATTTATCGCCCGCGTTACGTCGTGTACCACCCCCCCCCGAGAGAATGCCTCATAATCAGTATCCCATCCCCGACTGCCTGGAATGTGGCAGCAAAACTCCTTTGTAACCACTGTTATCACACCTTTACAGTATACCACCCGGGCAGCAATTATTCTAGAATCCCAAAAGATCACCCACTTTTATCACATGGGTTACGTTGCATTAGCACACCCCCATAGTCTATCACCCCGAGTGATTATGATCTATAACCGAAGATATCATCGCGGGGGATGTGCTATACTCTTTGTCATATTAAGGTACAGCGTCAGCCACACGAACCAGCGCGGGCTGAACTAAATAAGATGTAACTAATGTAACTAATGTAACTAATTATTAGTTAGCCACCGCGCAAGTAACTCGGCAAGTAATACCGACCAGCCTAGACGTCTTTATAACTTAGTCTAGACGGCACAGGGGGGTACCCCCATTTTCTGTACCAAGTTTAGGGCACCAGCTCGACCGACTATGCGTCTCACCAAAAACGTACCTTGCGGACGTTTTGTTGGCGCAGCGTAACAAAACAGTTCCACGGCGGTGCAGATCGCGAGGCCCAAAAACAAACAAAATGTTAACACTGCAAGCAAATCGAGTAGCCACTGGCGCGAGTAGCTTTCAGCCGCTCAAAAAGAGGCCTTAAAAGTGACTTGAAGCACTAGTAATACCGTAGCTTTGCTTTGGCCTTTACATTTTGTTTTCGGAGAATAGGAGAATTTTTTTATTGTCACGGTACCGGGAGAACTGGCGAGTCCTTGGGTCCTTGGGTACTTGGGTACCCGTCTACCCCCCGGGTTTTAGGTCGGGCTCGACCCGGCCTGCGGGTTTTGCCCGTCCGGGTGGGTCTACCCGGGTGTTTGGCGGGTGGGGAACTGCCAACACAGCGCACTCCTTCGGCTTTTGCCTGGAGCCTTGTCGTTCCCTGCTATTAATTATTTTATCTTTTCCAGTGTCCGTGCCGATTCTTCACCCTAGACAGATACAAGCTCTGTCATCACAAAGGACGGCGTAGACAACAGGCACAACGAAACCTGCAAAGCTAAGCGTTTACGTCTGGTATTTTGCTACCGTGCTTTGGTTGCGGGTGATCGTGGTAAAACCTTCAGTCAGTTGACTTCATGTCGACAGCTGTTGTTACTTTTTTTTACTTTTTTCACAATAGTAGCGCCTCGCCTGTGTTTATACTTCGTACCAGGTATTATAATAAAAAGGACACCTCAGCTGTGAGATCGAGGATTTCGTCGAAACTCATATTTGCAAGCTGCGTGTGATGCTTGGGGTTTGTAAGGACCACGCATGCCACTGATTACGTACCAGTACCAGGCATAGTGTGTTTTCACGCTGGCCCGGTGGCTTGTGCTGTGGATGCTGTGTGACCTGATGAAGTCCAACACGATCTGGTATATATGCTGCGGCGACTTGCGATATGATAGGTATGTGCATGCAGTCAGTTGTACCCGATCCCAAGACGGACCATGCATGTGCGCAATTTTTCCGATAATTCCCATGTATAGGTCTTGCATGCTGAAAGCCTGCGTTGTTGTGGGCGAAAAACGTCCATATAAGTACCGTATTTGTACTCAGGATGATTTCCCCCCTCCCCCACCCCTGCAGCTCGTGGCTCTGGTACTCGTAGTCCCTGCCCTTTTTCCGTCGTGCCCCAGATCCGAGGCCTCGTTGCCCTTGTCCCGTCGTATCCCAGCTCTGAGGTCTCACGACGGCCCCGCCCCCCTCCCTCCACACAAGGTGCCGAAGTCCGCTCCACCAGCGGTTCTTAGTAGGATGCTGTCCACCCTTCGTGCAACTCGCCTCTCTCATGACTGACTGTCACGGAACATGTACAGTAATCCCTTTAGAGTTGCACCCTGGTTTATTGGGGATAAACTACTCAAGGGTAATTTCCGTTATTACCGCAGTTACCGTATCACGGAGGTGCCTAAAACAAATACCTACGACTGGGGAGCAATATCCTTCCCAACTTTGTCCCAAAGAATGCGAATGTAGCGCCGTTGCAGAGCCTACCTGGTATAATCAACCACGCTGTTTAAAATAACCAGACCCGGGATTCACGCGCTTGTTGTCGCGATACACACGCTCAAGTCGGGCTCCGTGGGCCTACTTAATAGGGGCCTCAGTGATAGTGTGGGATATTTTTTGGCAGTAGTAAACGGGTTAAAGTTTGCTCTGTTTCTTCGCTTTCCACTCCTTAGTGCTGCGATAAAATAAGGAAATCTCCTTGTTTTATCCGGGAATCGAAATCAGGGCCTGCTGCCCACTTCCGGCAGGGTTTCGAGGCTACCACTTTTACATCGACCCGGGCAACTTCGGTGTCAACGTTCATTTCTACTACTACTATAGTTTACGTTCCATGTGTTGGTACGTGAGTGAAGGAAATGCCTGTTGTTTGTTGTCATATGAAGATCACGTCTGTTGTTTGTATTCATACATAGTCTACACATGTCATTATTTCGTTTGTGTGTTTTCGTGCTCATCGAGTAATTCGACCGTTGGAGGCATCGCATCAGGATAACACATTATCCGTGATGCGTTTGTCCCTGTCGTCGTGGTGGGGACTCTGTATCACTTAGCCTACGCGACCCAACCCATCCCTAACGCCAACCCTAACCCCGGCGCTGCCCCTACCCTGAACCCTAACTTGTTGTGGCAGGGAAATCGGCTCGATGGCGCCGAATTTGTCCAAAACGCCTTTACGTTTTGTTTGGTGGCTGGGAAGACCTTAGCTTAAGAAAATTCTCGGATCGCAGCTATTTATGAAGAACTTGTGTGCACTACCTGTATCAACCGTTTTGCTGAACCTAAGCCAAACGGTAAACATACTTGCGACCGTATCGCGACAGAGCGCTGTTGGCTTCGGCAAAATCCCCGAGGGCGTCCGCTGTGCTACTGCATAGACCAGCAGAACGATCGTTTTGTTTGCCGCCGAAAAAGGTACAAGGTATGGTTATCGCCAAACATATAGGTGATAGCCAGCCTGAGTCCGATATATCCATGGATTGGAGAGCTCTACGAATGGGTTGATGAGCTTTTCCGCTCAATATAGATACGACAGTATGGTGTGATGTGAAAAAAACAAAGAGTTGGCCAGGAAGCCGTGTCCCTTGGCCAATCCGACTACAGTATGTTGTTGTTGTTGTTGTTGTTGTTGTTGTTGTGGTTCTCACATTAACTCATCGCCAAAATCAAGTCCGTGGTCACACAAAGGTGCTGGAGCCCTAGGAAGATCCGAAAAACCATAAAAAACAAAATCGGCTCCTAAAAACACACGAGACGAAGAAGGCGCACACATGATTTGAAATCAATGTGCAAACTGAACTGACATGGCCCGTTCAGCTACAGCATAGGGTTCCCCTCGTCCCTAATACTAACCAACTCGTGGCTACTGACTACAGCAGTTGCTGTCTGAAGTGCTGCCTGCACCGTACGTAACGCACGGTAGTCATGAACACAGAGAGGAACACGCCTGCTGTCTGGGGTGCTGTCAGTGTGTTGACCCGCGGACATGCTGTGGAAAATACACCTTTCGTTGGCCCACCGAATCAAAGGTATACCTTTGTTTGTCGATTTTTTGTTGTTTGTTTTGGCGTGCAGACCTTTCTGTACACCATTAAAATAATGGTTGTGGTCTACACTATTAATAATAGCGGCCGTGGCCATATCCTACCGTGGACTTTGAGCGAATCGATATCCTCGCAATGCGTCCTGTTGTCCCTGGTACTTTCTCTCACTAAGGGGAGCCACCGACTTATATCGCTCATGGGGGCTAATGAGGAGTAGTTAGGACTAGGTAGGACATACTATTAATACGTACTGTACGCACCCCGTAGCACGCGCGATCGAAATATCACACGCAGCTTGCAAAGACGAGCTTCGACGAAATCCTCGATCTCGCGGCTGGGGTGTCTTTTTGATTTTTGTATAAACATAATTTCCGCTACGACAGCAGCAGGTGCACCGTCCTTGCGTCCTTGCTTTGAGTTTCAACTTAAACTGACTCCTGCTTACTACACACCGACGATCCCGGGAGATAGTTTTTGTCGAAACAAATCCAACCCGTATGGTACATTCGCTGTCCACCCGGATGTGTACCCCCAGTCTGATCCTTAATTTTATAGGCGATGGTCGTGGAAATAATCTTGCAAAGAACAGGGTGCCGTCTCTAAAGGACGGGATATTGATCTCTTGGCCCGGATACAGCATTCGTGTAATTTGGCCTGAGCACAATGTAATTTGGCCTGTACACAACGGTGTTGACTCGTACACAAGTGTCATTTTGGCGGGGACACAAGAGTATTCTAGCCAGGGGCCTGGACGCAGTGTCATTGGCCGGGACACAGCGTCTCCAAGGGAACCAGACGTGCATCTCTTCTTTGCCCGAATAATATAGTAGCTGGAAGTTTGGCCTGGAAACAATGTTATTTGGCCTTGTGCGCTGTTGGTACATATAAAGTGTATACTGTCAGTACCTTAATCTTGTAATTTTTCTCAGCTTATACGAGTACATATTATACATAGAAGGTAAAACGCCCTTTGGGGTGTAACGGTTTATAACGGGTATAACAAAGCCAATGTCCCGACCCTGCCAACGGTAGTCACTAGACCCAAGTGTTTTTGGCCCTAGCCTGGACACTGTGTGACTGGCCGGGACACAGTACTTCTCTTCGGGGGGCGGACATGCATCTCTTCTCGGCCCAGACATTAGAGCTCTGCAGTAGCAGTCGTGTAATTTTGGCCTGAACACAAATTTGGCCTGCACACACGTGTCATTTTGACCTGGACACTTTATTCTGGTCCGAGCCCGGACATAGTATGATTGGCCGGGACACAATACATCTCTTCGGTGCATTTCTTCGAGGCCCGCATACTGGAGCCCTACAGTAACAGTCGTGTAAATTGGCCTCAACACATGTAATTTGGCCCGTACACAAGTGTCATTTTGGCCTAGAAACGAGTGTAAAAATCTGGCACGGGGCTTGGACACAGTGTGATTGGCCGGGACATAGTACGATTTACGCCGGACACACGAATTGCCCTTGTGTCACAATTGCGGCTAGATTAGATTATGGCCATTGTTGTTTATTGGCCGTCAATACTTGCGAACCGGGCCATCAATTACGGCTCCGTCGTCTGTTGCTCGAAGCGCAACAGGGGCCGGAAGATACGTTGTACATGCAGCGAAAACTCAAGCCGCAGGCGTGTAGGCCCCACGCAGACCCCCCCTGGCCGCCGGACTTTTTTTTTGCGATACTTGCGTATGAATTTACGCCCGAAAACCACTTGACAAAGTCGTTTAGATGCCTACAAAATTTTTGCGTGTCGTGCTCATTTGTTGTTTTCGCTTTTTGTTTTCGCCTCCAGCGAAAAATACACGCTCAACGTTTTTGTCGCCTGCGGCGAAAACAAAATTGCGGCGCGAAAAACGTGTGTACTGGGCGCAACACGCCTTCCAGCGCTAACCAGCAATTCCGACCCGGAAGTTGGGCCAGCACAACAGCGCAAGAACTAGTTACGAGCAGGGATGCACGTTACCGGGTATCGTAATTACTGGTATGGAAATCCGAGGTAGGCACGATTTGTGTTTTTTGCGGAAATATAAAGTATTTAAGTTCCCCTGGTAGAAAACGCCGCTGTTGGAAACCCCCGAGTTTATATGTTTATTTTTGGCGCGCTCTCGCTTTCAGCAGTCTCCAGCTTACAGCACACAATTAACGGTTATGTAGCGGTAATGGAGTGCGGTATTGACATTTAGCCGATTTAGGCAATCACCAGTGAGGTTTGACGCCGGGCAGCGATAAGGTAAATCCTGGTAATTAATACTTAGTGCCCTGGTCCGAAGCCGTCTGGCCCTTCTCGGAATTCGTTGAGCATGTCTCCAAATAACGTCCGAAACATTTCACTGCCTCTTGGGTTCTTGGGGTCGCTATTACGTTATCATCTACCGACAATCCTGTGCAAGTTACCAAAAACGATGTTCCGACTTGAACCCTTTGAGGCTTAAGTGGGAAAATATGTCGAAAAAAGGCGACGATTGCTATTAATACACCAAGCAGCTCGGGCCGCTGGGGTTGGGGACGTCCTCGGATCGAACTGCAATCACAGGAGGTGTGCGACAGTTGTGCAGCATGGCGATACTCTTGTTACCGTTGTTGAAACTCCCAAACGCTTCTTTCACGCTTGATAAAATCGCTGTCGGCGTTTTTTGGTGGCTGTAAACGGTCCTCCAAAGGGTTAACGAGCGACAACGCGCGCACGTTACTCACAGGCGCGCGGATGGTTTCGCCAGAAAAAATTAACGCGTTTTTACCGTAAGGGACCCGGAAGCGTTCCAGCGACTACCATATATATAACATGCTTGGTATTATGTCACCGTCGTCGTTGCAGACGAAGCATGAAGGACAATGACGATGACAAGGACAAAATGACAAAGTAACAAAACAAAAGGTCGCTTTAATGCAGGCGATCGGCTAACAAAGCTTGAGTTGCTGTTAATAGTGCTATACTATTAATAGTAGTTCATTTTACGTCGGCGGCTTCGTTATTATTCTTATTATACATTGAAGTTCGCAGACGAATGCACGCACAGTACGGTAAAAGCCAAATTGATTTATGCACTGTGGCGAGAGCGGGGCCGCCGCGGGCCCGGGGCAATCGACCATATGTACTAGTTTTCGTTTTTAGAGGGATGACGCGGGTTGCTGTGACAAGTGCAGGGCTATAGCAGCAGGTTGTTTCGTCGTCTCGCCCAACTCAATGAAGAGGACTCTACGAAGAGGGACCGTTTTGTTCCGTTGGCTGTCATATTGAACGACCTTGTTCAATACCAGACATTCGTTAATGGTGCTCTCGAGTGATCACGGCATTCGCACACGCGTTTTGTTTGACTGGCCATTACTTCCGACGACCCGGTCAACGTTTTTATTTCGAGGGTCTTAGCGTTCGAACACGCGCTTTGTTCCATTGGCCACCACGTTCAACGCCCCTGATCAACATTAACGTTTATGTGATGCTTTCGAGTGGTCACGAGTTGTCACAGCGTTCGAGCACGGGAAGCGTGCCGGCTTTTGTCTTATGTTATGAACTTATGCACAAATGATGTCTCACGTTTTTTTCCCGGACCTGTTTCTGATCAGACAATTTGCACAGACCGCCGCCTGGATGCTTCGACGGCAATTGTTGTTTTCGATTTCGCCGGCCCGAAACAAGCAATTGTTTTATTATTTACAACCCCTATTCTGTACTGGTACGACTTTTGTCTCCCCGAGCAAACATTGAATGCATGCTTTACGAACAATGCATTGGTTGTGTTTTAAGTACCCCTATCGTGAGTTGCGCGTCTGCCCGAAGCAACTATTGAATCGATTATTTGCTACCCCAATAGGCAATAGGCTATATCTGACTTTCCTTTCCCCTGAACAATCAAATAATCAAATAGTTGTTTGCGACCCCTATACAAGTTGCTTCGCCCCGAATCAAATTTTAGATTGTTACGGTGTTTACTACCCTTAAGTGTGGACTACGTGTTTCGTCTCTCCGAACAGCCGGAGTATCACTCAGCTTGCAAAGATGAGTATCGACCATTAATTTGATCGAACTCACAGCTGACATATTTGAAATATTTTTTATACTTGGTAAAACAATTAAATACGAGGTACCCTGGTAATATGTGACGGCTCTTGGTTGGCTCGGTTTGGACTTTTGCTGGTGTAAGCACATTTTCGTGTGGATCTGTTGTTGCTGTGGTTGTTGGTGCTGTTGTTGCCGGCAATACTGTTTTTTTCGCTGTCGCCGCTGTTGTCATTACTGTTGTTGTTGTTGTGCTTTTTCTCAAGCCAACATTATTTCTTGCCGGTGAATACCGGCGTGACCCAAGCGGGGTTCACGGCAATTTGAGAGAAACACATCGTTTATTAATAGGCCATTGTGGTGTTTTTTTTATTGCTTTCTCGAGCCACCATCTCTTGCTGCTGCTGCTGAGTAGTGGCGTGAACCAAGCGGTGTACGGCAAGTTGAGAGTCGTTTGGGAAGTGTGCGCTAGAATGCACGATGGCATGCTGGCCTCCTCCACACAGCGTTTCCTACCTCGAGGCGACGCCATCATCAACACCATCAAACCCTTAACCATTAACCATTTGGGACTTGCAGGGGGGGAAAAGCCATGACGATAGTGACGATGGTGACGATAGTGACGATTAAATAGTTCACCGGACGAAGCAGCCCGGGCTACTACTAATAGTATACATAGGTAACGTTAGGAGCTAGACGACGCGCGCACAGCATGCTAATACTCGTGTCAACACTGCTGCACGCTCCTCCTATTAATAGACGACTTTTAAGATTGCACTACAGTACACTAATCGTGTTTTTGATCGGCATGAATCATACACTTAACGGTTACTGTAACCCTTTTACTGCAAATATCACCCTTAGCTAACTCCAAGTTGTATGTGTCTCCTGAAACGTGGCTGGAAATCTTCGAGGGTTACTCTCCTCAAATCGAGGCATAGCGACTATAATATTAATAATATGTACTATAAAATATATATTAAATGATATGGATGGAATCGAGGTTAGGAGCCCTGTTATATATATGATACCGATACCGGTATGTATATACGAATAATGGTGTCAATAACATTTTCAATGCCCAAGCCGACAACTATGATGGAATATGGGGCGTCATCATCTCGTAGTTCTTATTACGGGCGATCGGTGGCACAACCTTCACTTTGTTGACTTCGTACATGTCGTCAGCTGTCGTTTCCTTTTTTCATAATAGTCATGATTTTACAGACTGGCGTTGCGCACGTCCCATGGTCGCCGGCGGCGAAACGGGATTTGGCAACAAGCCCATCTGGGTGGAGGTGCACCGGGAGTAGATAACGCGTCAGGGTCTGACTCGTTTAAGAAGATCGGGAACCACTCGCCCAAGACTCGACAGCTGTGTATTGTCTAACTCTTCGTTATTATACCAGGTATCTAGTATTGTAAGTGTGCTTTTTTGTTGATGTGTCCGTATTGAGCACGCCGGTCTGTGTTTTGCTCAATTGCTTCAAGGACGGACATGCTGTTTTCAAGCCCCTCATTACGTTGCCCTGAACCAAACCCTTTCAACAAATATAGGTTGCGAAACAAAGCTTGTGGAAGGGTTTTACCCTCTAGGATACTGAGCTTAACCTTGATGTTTTATCCATGGGCCGGTGGATAAAAAAAACATGTTAATAAACTGAGTGACCGAAAACCCCCCCGTTTGGAAGTGACTACAGTACTCTATACCAGTCGTACACGTGTTCGTTATGGTCCATTACCGTCAACTCACGTTGTTCTCAAACCCGCCATTCTAGCGCTGACGTTGTTCTCCAACCAACCATTCTGGCGCTGACGTTGTCCTCAAACCAACCATTTTCTTGCTGACGTTCTCAAACGAACCACACCCATTCTCGCGCGCTGACGCCCACAGGTGTTCACTCGAGACACTCCTAAATGGATCCCGCACGCAACAGCCAACAAGTCGGCTACCATCAAAAAGAAAGCTTGCGACCCAGCGACACGGTTGGAGCACGGAGCGGAGCGACTCCAAACCATCTCAGATAACCAAAGGAAATTCGCGGCCCAATTTAGCCTTCCAGCCAATGACAGAGCAGCGAAAGGTTCCGCGAGCTCGCAGCCTCCAGGGGGCAGCCGGTGGGCGTCGAAGGCTAGGAAGCCGCCTAAGAAACCGGGAAGCTCCCCTGTTGGGACGGCTAGCCGTTGGTCTGTGAAGCCGCAACCGCCAGACAGTTTTTTGAGCCATGATAAGGATTTGCAATTGTCGAGAGGCGGCGTCGCCAGGGGGGGGGTGCAGGGGAAGTATGAGGCAGGACTCAGGGACCATGATAGTCGGTTAGGGGGGGGGCAAACGGCGGCGGTGGTGGGAGGTCGGTCTGACCGAGGGGGCGTGCATG
>JBBMKB010069221.1:4229-14509 GCA_037833945.1 Alaria marginata
TTCCCCCGCGTTGCTGCAAAACGAAGCATCGAATGAATTAATTAATTAATGAATGCATGAATGAATGAATGAATGAATGAATGAATGAATGAATGGATGGATGAATGGATGGATGCATGGATGTATGAATGGACACGTGGCGTAAGACATGCAAGCTTGCCGCGAAGGAACGCCTAGGGACACACGCAACGGTAGAGGTGCACCATTAGTATTTGCCTTCTGAGATGTTTACTTGAGGAGTTCCATAGCCCACCCAAAAACGAGTTTTTGGCAAACTGAAAGGGCAACCCGATGAAGAAGCCCATGGCTTAGGGGTATCAAAATATAATGCTGCAAGATAAGAATGACATGCCGACGAGTTTGGGTCGAGGAACGCCGTCAATCAGAAAATAAGGTTTTGTCAAAAAGTGCTACCTGCTATTGTAGCACACGTCTAGGAGAAAGGAGGGTCGACGCAACCACCTCGCGGTAAAACACGCACCGCACGGACCACTCAGGATTCGTATGAGAAGCAGTGGCACTCTACGAGCTCTGCCTCTATGCTCCCTCCCCCTCGCTTTGTGCTCTTCTATATACCACAACAAACACATATAGCATATCACCAAGACAGCGGGGCGATCGGGCCATTCGGCCTTGGAACTTGCGCCGCTAGCGTGTTGCGTACCTTCAGTCTGCCGAGGTTGGCCTCGTCGTAGGGCGACTCGGATACGTTAAACCCGAGTTGTAAAGCCAAGTCTTCGACGCGGATCTCGTCGGTGTAGTAGTCTGAGGAGTCTTCATCACCGTACTCGCGCGCGTCTCCTTCGTTGGCCGTTAGGAAGTCTTTGCCGGTTTTGTTATAGATACGGGAGGGAAAAGTTGGCCGCGGGGCGGGGCAAGGAGGGCTGCCTTCGTCAGCCGTAAATACATACCAGGTATAGCGTTCCTGACCGGTTGAGCTCATTAAGTGAGGAACTACCGGTTGGTATCATAATTTTAGGAGTACATTGTTTTTAGGACTAACTCATAGAAATGTTGGGCGGGTTGCGCGAAACAATATCTTCAACAAATCGCGTTTTAGGTGAGATGTTGAGCTCCTTATATCAGGAGCGCAGGAACTTCTGCTGCCAATCCTACCCTGGGATGACTCAAACATGGCTTACTTGTTAGCACTTTAGTTCTTAGCCCCGAAATAGGGTTTGTGAGAAGCATAGAGTAACACTCCTCAAGTGAGGAGCCTCAGAAAGCAAATTGCCTCAGAAGGCAAATACTAATGGTGTTATACTACTGATGCAAGTAGCATGTGTCACAGGTGTAAATCTTCGTGCATGACTGATGGCCTTGCTTTTTTGTCGTGAGAGTACTCACAGCGAGTCCCGCCCGTCTTGAATGTTACGATGGCGTCGGGTTGGTACATCCCCTTGACCATCGGCCAGTCCTGGAGGTTGATCGCGTCATCCTTGTCGGAGGCATCGAACATCACGCCGTTGCCCCATTCCTGCGCAGGAGACACACGGATATCACGCAAATACATTAAGAAATAAAACAAAACCGCTTCGTTTTCGAGCGCACAGTTCGAGGTTGTCGGGTTGTTTTAGTATCGGTGGTAGTAGTGTAGCAGTAGCGTTATAATGTGCTTGTCACGGTAGCGGGTGTAAGGCTTCTTGCGCTTTCAGTCGTGGCTATGGCAATTGTCGTCGTCGTCGTTGTCTTAACATTGGTACTGTAGCAATACCAGCAGAAGGCACGTGTTCATCTTCCGCGGGCTAGCCGCCGTACTCACCCGTGATACACCAGCAGCAGTAGAGGCCTCTACCTGCTTGCCTGCAGAAGAGGCCGACACGACTGTCCCCATCACCCCTTGTTTAAGCAATATTTCGGTAGAATACAAACAGCATCACCGCCGCATTTCTGTCGGCACCGTCGGTGTATGTACTTCAAAGTATATGGGTGACGGACACCCAATGACGAGAGTTTTTATTTGCCGGAGTTCGCAGTGCGCGTGTCTTTCACAGGGCCAGGGCTGTGAGACGGACGGGCTCCCACCAAGCCAAGGAGAGAGGTAGGCCGACGCCGGCGTAGTATGGACACAAAGTGGGCGTCGGAAGCAGCGACAGAAAGGTTGGCGCTCGCGTTCACCCTGACGTAAGAGATGAGCGTTTCTTGCGTTATATACTAGAGGACGCTAGGTGGACGCGCGTCAGCGTTCATTGCACCAGATTTTGATATGGATCGACATGCCCCGAACTTTCCAATGATAAGCGATAACACCGTGGGCGGTAAGGGACACACCGCGAGCACATTTGAGGTTTGACAAACGAGGGGTTTCGCCACACGCCAGCATCATAGACACAATTCGTCCCGGCGGCTGGCTCCCGCTTCTACTCGCGATAGACACATTCTACGATAGAGGTTCACCGTTTTGTTTCTGAAGCTCCTCACTTGAGGAGCTCTATACCCTCACCGAAAAAACGATTTTGAGCAAACTGAAAGTGCAACCCGATGAACAAACCCGTGGCCCATCTATACAAAACAAGCCTATTGCAAAAATCAAATGACATTCGGACGAGTTTAGGTCAAGAAGCCCCGTCATCCAGAAAATAAAAACGTCAAAAATGCTACCTCTATCGTAGAACGCGTCGATACTTCAACCGAAGTCTTGGGTTGGACAAGACTGCCCCCACCCCGACCGGGGATCGGATTGGACGGGGTCTGCGGCCCCGGCCGGGGTGCTGCCCGTACATGCGTGCCTCGGTGGAGTCAGCACGTTTTGCCCGTTTAGGTATGAGTGACGGGCTCCTTAACACAGGACACTGCCCAATTTATTTCAGGCCATTTTGTTCTGAGTGACTGGTTCCTCAACAAAGGGACACTGACCTAGGTACGTTGAAGCTCGCGTTAGGGTTATTAGGTTGACTAGTCGTTGTACACCCAGCCCAAGGAATTGTTCATCGGGCGCGGAGTGAATATTATTGCGTATCCAATTCCAGTTTCGGGTGAGGTAGAGAGGGAGCTCTCCTCACATGAGGGGCCTCACAAAAAAGAACTGAATCATCATGTCAATAACCTTTTCCGTTCGTTGCCTTGGTCTGTACTTGAGTCATCCCACGGTAGGGGTTGCACTTCTTGGGGTGAAACGTTCCTGACCGGTTGAGCTCCTGAAGTAGTGGGTAACTATTGGTTGGTATGATAATTTGACGAGTGCATTTGTTTTAGGACTAACTAGCGAATAGTCCTGTTGATCGGGTTGCGCGAACGAAAATCTCGGAAGTTATGTTTCGGGTGAGGTATTGAGCTCCTCATGTCACGAAGTCAGGAACTTGCTGCTGCACCCCTACCGTGGGATGACTCACTTCGTTGTCATCTGTGCTTCATGTGGAACCCTGGCCTGGTGTCGACTCGAGTAATATGATCCACACTTTCTGCTTCCATACTGTACCAGGGGCATACTTTAAGCTTACTTCGGAGTCATCCAACCGTAGGGGTGCAGGATGGAAGTGTATGAGGTGTATGAGTTCCAAAGATGAGGAGATCATCAATCATCAATCAATACCTCACCCGAAACATGACTTCGAAGACATTGGTTCGCGCAACCCGACCAAATATTTATATGCGCTGGTCCTACACCGAATGATAATAGGGGGGGGGGCGAAATTAATTAATTATTTTTGATGTCTGAATAATAAAACAGGGGAGTTTGGTGTAGATGTGGAGGGGGATGGGTGGAATTGTTTAATTGTTAATGACTTGGGATTAGTGTGAATTCATTGTTTTTAATGTTTGGGAGAGATGATATACGAGTGAAATTATCATACGAAGTGATAGTTTCTCACTGAGATCAACCGATCAGAAACGGTTGACCCAAAAAGTGCAACCCCTGCCGTGGGACGATTCTTCGGCGCTACGACCGCACCTTGTAGCCGAGCGGGAACATGCGGTTGACTTTGCAGTCCTTGATGGCAATCTTCACCACCGCGTTGTTTTCCTGTTCCAGAAAGCAGACACATCGTGTGAGGTGGGGGGGGAGGGAGGGTACGCGTTATCGCGCATGAACGTAGTCTTTAGACATGTAGGGGGGGGTGTAGATACATGCTACGATAGAGGTGAGCCCGTTTCTTTCTGGGGATGTTCGAGTTAGGTCTCTCTGAACCTCACCCACCACCTGATGTTGAGTAAATTGAAAATGAAAACCAATGAACAAACACATGGCCTAGGTATACAAAAAAAATCGGATTGAAAAACAAGGAGTTTCCGACGATTTGGGGTAAGGAGCCCCGTCCTTCAGAAACAAAAAAGCCCAAAAGTGCTACCTCTATCGTAGCACCCGTCTGTACTCATTTCGGAAGGGCGTCTTACGAACACCGACGGTGTTGAACGGGACGTCAAAAATGGAGTTTGGTGTGTACGCGAAAGGGTGCTGGTTGAACGATGATAAACGGACTTATTAATATTGTTGGGGTTTCGGTTTGAAGTATAAGATAACGAGGAGGAAGCTTAACCTTGCCATCCTCTCATGCAACATGCTTTTACTATTTATAAATATCTAGACGAAACAAGAACAGCAAACCATTTCGTAGATGTGGGACCCCGTATCCCCGAAATGGCTGTGCCTGCTCATCATCTTGCTTCACAGTGGAAACACGATTAGCAGCGTGGGCATAGAACACCGAAGCACAGCAGCAGCGGCAACAGAACAGTAGCAGCACAGAAGCTGCAGCAGCAGCAGCAGCAGAAACACAGCCCCAACCGAAAACAGTGTGTTCGCGTACCTGCATTGGACCCGACACACCCAACCAACACTGGGTGGGACGGTGGTCCTCTCGTCGTAATACTTCCAAGTATGTGACTTCCAGATACAGCAGTAGCAGGTATTACCACAAGCAAAGACCTCAGGGGTTTTCATCGCCCAGGAGGACACACAAGATATTTACCCGGAAGATCCGACACGTGCCGTACAGGACACCTACAATAGAAATAAGCAACGGGAATGCCGCCCCAGACTGAGATTCTTTTATTTGGGGAGGGACGTGGTACGGCGTCATGACGACGGTACACCCGCTAAGTGCCATATGTCGCGAGTCATCTGAGTCATCCCACGGTAGGGGTGCAGCAATAAATTTCTGAGCTCCTATCACGAGGAGCTCAATATCCCAACCGAAACACGAAACATGGCTTCCAAGATTTTCGTTGACGCGCAACCCGATCAACATGTCTATCCGTCAGTCCTAAATCAATTGCACTTGTATAATGATCATACCAACCGGTAGTTCCTCACTTCAGGAGCTCAACCGGTCGGGAACGTTTGACCCCAAAAAGTGCAACCCCTACCGTGGGATGACTCGACATCTACCCCGTGCTAATATATATAATATGTATACTGTCAGTACCGCCTCACGCGCCACATAAGGTCATGGCATGTGCCGTACAGGACACCTACAAAATAAACAAGCAACGGAAATACCGCCCCAGGCTAAGTTTCTTATTTGAGCAGGGTGCGGTTTACACAATATTCGAATATACCACGTTTACCGGGCTCCCGAATTTCTTGTGTTCCTGTAAAATGCCAGCCGGCCTTTCTTATTTCCCTGTTTCTTATCATTACCAGTACATATTTCCTGTAACACTGCATGCTTTCAGAAGTCCCGAAAAGGCTATTGAAGGGCCCACTCCGGTCCTAAACGGGCTCCCCCATTGATTGTGGGCGGGTGCTACGATAGAGGTAGCATTCTTTGGCTTTTTTGTTTCTGAATGACGGGGCTCCTTAACCCAAGATCGTCGGAGTTTTCTTGTTTTTCAGTCCGTTTTGTTTTGTATACCTAGGCCACATGGGTTTGTTCATCGGGTTGCGCTTTCAGTTTACTCAAAACCGGTTGGTGGGTGAGGCTCAGAGCGCCCTAAAGTAAAGATCCCCAGAAAAAAATGGGCGCACTTCTATCGTAGCATGTATCGAAGGGTCCCACGAAGCGTTCTGAAGCGTCCTGAAATACATTCTGGATGGTCCCAAACATTCCGGTACGGCAGGCAGTGTACGATCGTTGAGGGTTTCACGACGGTTCTCAGTCACCAAAAGCTCCCGTCGTTACCTAAACTTGAACGCGGTCAGGTCTGAACTTCTTTGGGCGAAAACGCAACCACTTCGGAAGGGTTCTAGGGGAAACAAACGTTTCCGCGTCTCGAAGCATGCATATGCCATTATGGTAGAAGAGGTGTGCATAATTTTGTTCCTGAGGCTCCACTCTCGAGGAGCTCCGCTGTATAATACCCCACCCAAAGCCTGGTTCGGAGAAACGTAAAAGTGCTGTAAATACACCGGCTGAATAACTCCATAGCTGTAGATATACACAACGAAGCCTATCGCAAAGGAAGAGTGACCTTCCGACGATTATGGGTTAATAGGTCAGGAGCCCCCTCATTCGGAAAACGGTTCGGCCAAAAACCTGCCACCTCTATCGTAGAACGCGTCCCTTACCTGCAGCGTGACGTAGGCCGTTTCGCTGTTTTCCGTGACAGCGATGTACTCCGGCTCCATGTCCTGGTTGAACAAATCGGACGGGCATGACGGGCGGTTGGACGGAGAAAAGCGGAGACGAACGGTGGTCATCACGAGGGGAAAGTTAGAGGGGCAATACTGTACACTCGTTCCGCATTCGAAAGGCCCTTTATGCGAACTAACAACGGCAGAGATATAGACAATGGCGGCGAGCAGGACGCGCATTTTTGGACGAAACATGCAAAGAGAAAAGTATGTCACTATGTACGTACGAGGGTACTTTAGGGGCCATCAGTACACACATCCTATTCCTCGGCTCTCGGTCTGGCTGCTGCAGTTGCTCCGGCTCCCTCTGCAAGAGCACCCGGCAAGAGCAACAATATTTACGTAATATCATACCCTGGTACGCTCTAGGCTAACTATCAACAGCCGCCACGACACTAAGCGGCGAGCAGGACTCGCGTGTCCCGACAAAAAATACGAACAAGAAAGGTGGTCAGGCGTGTGCTACAACAGAACGTCGCACCGTTTTTGGCTGAAAACCAATATGAATGATGGGGGCTCATTAACCCAAAAGAGTCGGAGATTCGGTCTTTTGTTGCAATTGTTGAATTGTCCTTGTATTACCTGGACTATCGGATTGTTCATTTGGTAAAACTTATTTTTCCCCCCAATGCATGTTTTTGGGAGGGGTGTTAAGCTCCCCAAGAGAGGAGCGTCAGAAACAAAATGGTGTCCTTCTACCGTATTATAGAATGAATCGTCGTTAATAGGGAAAGCGGGGTGTTGGGGCTACCCATATACCCATTCCGCAAGCGAGGACCTTCATGCCAAACGGCTATTATAGCAGGGACGAGACGATTCTGCAATTGCAAGCCTGCCATCATAAAATAACAACAACAACAACAATAACAACAACAACAACAACAAAAACAACAACAACAACAACAACAGAACAAAACTATCCCCAAGAGCAACCTAGCAGTGGCGACTGCAACACCAGCAGTGCGCAATTGACACATTCCACGATAGAGGTTGGCCGTAATTGTTTCGGAAGCTCCTCACTTAAGGAGCCCCACACCTCACCGAAAAAATGATTTTGAGCAAACTGAAACGGCAACCCGATAAATAAACCAGTGGCCTATCTATACAGAAAAAATAACATTGCAAAAATAGAATTACATTCCGACGATTTTAGACCCGTCAACCAGAAACAAGAGCACCAAAAAGTGCTATTAATATCTCTATCGCAGAACACGTCAATGAGTTACTCTCACCATTTGGAAGGTCGTGAAGTTCGCGCCACCCACGCGCATGCCGGCCGCCACCAGATTGTTCGTGCGGTACATCTTGTCGAACTTTTCAAAGTCCACCTCGCAAGGTTCGTTGTACGTACCCGTCGACCACTGTCTCTTGAAGATCGACACCGAACCAGCGGGGTCGTTCTCCGCTTTGGTGTAGTCCAGCTTTACGTACAAACATACGCAATATTTATCGAGGAAAGGAGCCAGCGTACATAGTAGCGCGGTGCATGGGGGAGAGAGGGGGCTTGGGGACGTGGCTCACTCCTACGCATACGACGTCGTACTTGGTGTGTCTTGGTTATGTCAGTAACTCACCGTACTGGAATGTCACACATATATATCCCTATCATATAAGAAGGTGAAATGTGATGACGTTTTCATTGCTGGCGATCCGAAAAAAAAACCTCAGTTAAATTGACAATGACGGGTGATGCTGTACGTTTGTCATAATGATACATAAAACACGTCTGTCTGTCATCACAGCCTCGCCATTCAGAGCGTTTCTTTGCCGTATGGGTAGGGAGAGGGTGGGTGGCACAACCATGACACAACCCGGTCTCGTGCTGCGCCGAGTCGTGGCTGTGGCGTGCTGAGTATTCCCGACAATCCCAAGGCCGTCCTGGCAGCCACCAAGCCAGCCTTCCTGCTGAAGCACAATCTTGAATTACGATTGTGACCGCAGATTGGCCTATCAAATGCCTGCCAGACGCCGCTGGCTCGTTTTTAGAAGACTGAACAGCACTATTCCAGTTTCTACACCCACCAAGGTTCCGCCGCAGGTGGGGACGACAAGGTCCCACCCCAAGTTCAGGAATCCCTCCATATCTCTACAACTCCGACCAATCGGGGACAAAAGCGGCGATCCAAAGGGAAGCCACCGCAATCGCACGGTCAGTGTGGAAAACGCGACCCCATCGGCTGATCGCTGGTAGGTCATGGCTCGTGGAATCAGCGGCGTACGGACAATATAGAGTCCCATCCCCGGATCACAAATCCTTCCAAACATGTCAAACAATCCGGAGACGAAAACGGTGATCCCCCGGGTCGATTCCACCTCGCACGGTGCAGAAAATCTACCCCCACTGGCTGATCGCTGATCGCTGATTGGCTAGGGCTCAAAGAGCACGCGCGCGGGGAGAGTCGCCCCTCGGGTCAGTGTCGAGGTCCCGCTGCACCCACCCGTGGAGGACTATGTTCCAGGCCTGGATAAAACATTATTAATCCATACATCTACAAGCCCAACAACCCGGAGACGATAACAATGAGTCCCCGAGTCGATACTGCCCCGCACGATATGTAAACCCTACCCCCATCGCGTGATCGCTGATTGGCTGTGGCTCAAAGCAGCGCGTGGCGAAAGGTTTTCCTCGGGCCAACATCGAGGTTCCACCGCACCCGGCGGCGATCATATGTCATCCCCGGATCATAATTTTTTCTACACCCCAACAACCAAAGTTGACAACGGCAATCCCCCAGGTCGATATATCGCCCCGCACAGTGTGGAAACCCCTCTCCGTCCACTGGTTGCTGATTAACTGGAGCTTATG
Organism: Alaria marginata; assembly: GCA_037833945.1. NCBI lineage: Eukaryota > Phaeophyceae > Laminariales > Alariaceae > Alaria > Alaria marginata. Next base: position 13,550 of record JBBMKB010069221.1, read on the forward strand.
GAGCCAGTGCGCGGCCGGACCATTCTCTCGGGCCAACGTCGAGGCTCCGCCGCACCAGGGGAGAATAGGGTCTCATCCTGGGTTCATACATCCTGCCATATATCTGCGCTTTAAAAATCCCGGGGACGAAAACGGTGATCCCCGGTGTCTATACCGCCCCGCATAGTATGGAAACCTCACTCCCATCAACTGATCGCTGGTTGACTGGGGCTCATAGAGCCAGCGCGCGCGGAGCGTTGACCCTCGGGACAACGTCGAGGTCCCTCCGTACCCGGGGAGGATAGTACCCCATATATATCCGGATCACAAACCCTTCCATGCATGTCCAACAATCCCTGGACAAAAGCGGCGACCCCCCGGGTCGATACCGCCCCGCACGGGGTGGAAACCCTACTCCCATCGCCTTGTTGGTGATTGGCTGGCGTGCAGCATCCCTGCGCACTGGGGACTGTGGAATATTCAAAATTCCTAGCTCGCCACAGAATAGTAGCCGTAAGTAGTATTCATGGCTTATACTGCTGCAGCAATAGTGGTAGTAGTTGTAATAGCAGTACTAGTGTTTCCCAGTGGCGGAGTACTATGGTACACGTGTACTACTGCTGCTACGCATTTTAAGTAATGTATATATATATATATATATAAAATTGCCATTATTTCCACTCAGTGACTACTGACGAAAATGCAAGGACCGTCTGAACTTCACATTTATACCCTAATGGTCCTTACATTTTCGTTGAGAGTGGCATATACATCACAGCACACTCTCAATACAACGGCTACTACTACGCCCTACTCTATACCAATACCATGTGCAACGCAGATCTAGCACCACGGGCGGAGCCGTGGCCGTACTCCTAGCATATACCTGGTATATATATATAGACCATACAGTACGCGACATGTGTTAAGAATGTGGCAGTTAAGAATTTAAGGCTTAGTTTTTTATGTTTACAGCTAAGC
>JBBMKB010069232.1:0-14507 GCA_037833945.1 Alaria marginata
CATACAGCATCAGGACTCCCTTTCACCAACCGCCTCTACAAAGAGTACAAAAGCTGTAAAATAGACCCGACTACCAGAATGAGGCCCATATAAATCTAGTCGACAAAACGTCCAATCAAGAAGGGCCTGTTTCGACTAAATAAAGTATCCGACTGTATAATAATTCGCCTGAGTGCTATTAAAAGCATTCAGTTGGAATTGCTGTTGTTTCTAGATTTATTTTATTCTTAAACCCCAGAAACATTTGATACCACTTTTGCGTTTTACATATGATATAATGTGTGTTTGGTTTCTACATCTACAACTACCTTGCCTTATTTAGCACGATGAATAGATAACTTGCGTGTCGTAGGCGAAATGAACCGTTTGGGGAGCTCTCTTTCTACATGTGTTATATTATCAAAAATTAAAATACCCTACAGCTGTGAGGTCGACCATTTGATCGAAACCCATCTTTGGAAGCGGTGTGTGATGCTCCGATCGCTCGTGTCACAGAGTGTGTATGTCCTCATGAAGTATATACGTCGGCGGTTCCCCTTGGTGCTAGTTATTAAGTACCAGGGTCCACAGGGTCATACTGTTCAATCAGTGCATCGAGCCTATAAAACCGTTTTGAGGGGAACTATATCTCACGGCTGTGGAACGCCCCAGCTTATTATATATGTTTTACCGTAATACCGGTTTACAGGTGCGGAATATTTAGTTTCTTTGTATGAAAAACTTTATTCCTCCTCCCTTCAACAGTACACTCGGGCACGGGCAGTCAACGTTTTTCTTCGTTTTGTCTCTTCTCGATCCAGGTCTTGGCGCCTGCCTTACTGCAGCATGCGTGGCGGGCGAAGATGACTTGTGAGTGAGGTGTTTCGTTTTATCCAATTCGGAGATGGATGGGTTGGGCCGAACGGTGAAAACGTGTTTATCTCCAATGGACTCTCTGCTCATGGAACTGTTCATCTTGTTGATCCTTTCCGTATCTACGTGTGCTCTCGTGGAGGTGTACCAGCACTTTCTGAAAAAAGCGGTGTCTGAATGGCGGAGCTGCTTAACACAACATCGTCGCAATATCAATATCGTTTCGCAACATGTTTTGTTTAGTCTTTCTAGGCCGTGCGTGCTGTCTCCGGGTTGCACGTTTAGTTTTGTGAACAACATGTGCTTTCGGGTGAAGTGTTGATCTTCTCAAGTGAGAGTAATCTGAATGGAAATGGTGCAACTTCTCCGAAGCACGTGTTAATCGTTTTGTCTTCTTATGTGTTTATTGTATGTGTTCGGGTGGAGGAAACACGTCACGGGTGCAGGTGCACTTGCAGACTGTGAGGCCTCCTACTTCAGCAGATGTTTACCTGAACAAACAGATACGATTGAAGACCGGGCGTGCTTGTCCTGATGACCACAATCCCATGGTCGAGGAATGATCCGAACAGTTATTGTTGAAGCAAGATCAGTATTGGGCTGGTTTTCGGTTCGGGAGCCCCCCCAGTCAGAAGCAAGACAAGAAAAGACAAGACGAAATGTGCTACTCCCCTAAAAACGTTTCCCAATCGAGTGGCCTCCAATCAAAGAACTCGCGACTTTGCCGATTTGTGCATCCGCTCCAGGGCGAAAGTTACAGAAGCTTCCTCAGAACAGGCGTTGTCGATGTAACTTGGCCACCCTGATTGTTCGTACACTGTCACCCTGCCGTGCCACAGACAAGATCCAAGACTATCGTAGGCAAAGGATAGTGCTGCTTCTCACCCCAAAACCGCGTCATATTGTCAAACCTTATGCCCTGGCTCAGAGTAGAGCCCCGAAATGAACGGAACTCCGGGCTTGCGCTCGAAAACAACTGACACTTGCGTATCAAACAAACTCCAGTACAGGGGATGAGTAGAATGCTGCGGCGTCTCCTGTTGTCACTGGAGCTACTGCAACTAGGTTCGCTAACGCTCGTTGGGAAACGAATGAATTCGATACATATCGCACAATCGCAAGAATCGCATAGACAATCCATACCTTCTTCGCTTTCTTCATCGCTTGCTCTGTGTACAGGGTTATCGACGCGTGCAATCTTGCTGACACAGACTTCGTCGACCTCAACACGTGTTTCGACACCGTTGGACGCGACGGCATCGAATTCCTGTAAGTTTCATTTTTTTAGACGGAAAAACAGAGTACCAGGTAAGCCTTATCACTCCGAGAATACCCAGTTGTCTGCAGCTCACCTGTTAGCACCCGCCGATACCGTAATTCAGGGTTGGTCTTACACATGTTTACAGTTTTTACACTCGCTTGGCAGACAAGATTCCACTACGGGAGTCGGGTTGTCCATGGGAGGTCAACAACCCGTAGCCTTTACATTGCCTGCGATGTCATGAGCGTTCTGCCAGACAGGAGTAGTGTTCATCTGCATGACACTGCTCGTGGTTTCAGTCATGTGTCATAAGTAAACATGTCATACCCGAATACCGACATAGGTTGGAAAAATAGACGATCTGCATCGTGATCTCCCCGACCTGTGAAAACGTGTAAAGGCGCCGACTCCCAGTTGTGCCTAAACCTCAATGCCACGAGAGCAGGACCGCTCAAGCATGCACATGTGCTCGTTATACCGGATGCTAACAGCGATCAGGTAACGAAACCACGAGACCAGAGAAGAATTGACAGATCCAACCGGTGACAGTATCCGTAAATTATCCACGTCAAGTGCGAAACAGCTCCCGAGGAGACGCAAGGTAGACGCTGACGTAGACACTGATGGGTGGTCAACTTAATCCATGTAGACATGTTGTGTCGTTTATGTTCCCATCGGCTCACAGGTCGCACACCAGATATAATATGTTAACCGCAGTGCCCGATGGTGGGGAGCTCCAATGGTCTGGTGGAGAATCGCCGATATTTTCCACCAGCTCTGAGAACTTTGACAAGACATATTGTACTATCAATCAGACAGCTGTGATTTTCGTACCGTAGTCTCAAGTGTGCAGCTTAAGCCATCTACGCATAGCACTTCGTGAATTGTATGCTAACCTACGCCAAGCCGTGTTTGTTATCTTCCCTTGTTGGGTGAGTAACAGAATCTCTCGCCGGAGCTAACTATTGTCACCTATGAAAACAATACGCCTACCTTTGAGCCGCTCGTTTTGTGTGTAAGTTCGCACACCCTCTCCCGCTCCTTCCAAGGCCGCCTACGTTTTCCTCAGCTCCCCTTGTGGCCTCCGGCTCCTTGTCGTTGTCCACCATGATACCTGTGATACTTGTGATTTTACAGGACCATTGAAAACAACGCGTTCTCCGAACTACCTTACACTTTGTTCGACGGGATGACAAGCCTGCGTAAACTGTGAGTGTGATGTTCTGGACACCCTGCCCTTTTCTGACGTGGCGCGGTTTTACGGTTCGCAATGAAATTGGCACAACCAAGTATCCTTTACTCTCTAGGAATTCGTGCGGACGTGCAACACAGACAAAAAATGACCGAATGTGATACGATAGGGGCATCGCATTTCGGCCAACGGTTGTCACACGGACAGGTGTCTTCAGCTGAGAATATGCCAAATGCTGTCTGAACCTCGCTCGGGTTTCTGAACTGTTTATGTAACGTTGGGCTTGCCATCGAGTTGCAATTTCGTCATCGATCAGAGTCAGGGTTTCGTGGGGCATAGGGGTCTTCGACTGCTGACTCTTGACGATTCCGATGAACCCGCTGATACATGGTACGGTAGAAGTCTACAACGCTGCAACGTGTTGATGAGGCTTGCCCTTAAGGAATCGCTGTTCGTTACCCCTCTACACGGGTTCAAAGTAGACCAGAAGGGCAACCGTAGGGAACATTTGATAGCCTAGATGAACCAAACGATCAGAAAACACTAAACGAGAATGGCATTCCGAACATGTTGGGTTAAGGAGATCCATCATTTAGAAACACCTTTTGGCAAAACGTGCCACACGGTGATAGAACACATTCGCTACGGTAACAAGCGTGGCAACTGTGACAGCGGTAGCAACTGTAACAACTGTAACATCTGTAGCATGCGGCTGATGCCCAATTCCCTCGTGATAAACCCCTAACCCCTACAACGGTCGTCCATTGTCCGTACGTCACTGGTTGGGCCACGCCCGTGTGTCGGACCAGGTCACTGGCTGGCAACATGCTCCAGAGCATCAACGTGGATACCTTGGGGTCTATCGGAGCTACCTTGGAGACCTTGTGAGTGGGAGTGCGTGGTTTCGACTCGAACGTGTGCGAACCGGGACCGTATGAGCAAAATAATCCAAAGCCGCGAACCGCAACCGAAACATTTGAAGCTCTGTAACGGGAGACAGAACACTATTATTCTTGTACAGACTAAACACTAGGTAACACAATGTTGAAGTATATACGGAGGCTTTTTTCAAAAAATGAAAAGGAGAAATTGCGCGAACTGCATGAATTTTGTGGACGGAGAACGGGCTTGCGACCGCGAGGTTTACTGTTGTTCGCATTTTTTGCATCCGTGCTTGTGAGTGGGTGGGCACGGAAAGAAGCACGAACAGACATGCACAGTGGCAAAGTATATCCCGTTAGGATTGTAAAACGAAACACGTAGGGCGACTCTCGTCTCCGAAATATTCGCGTACGGTGTGACCAACGAAAGAAAATGCGAGCCTTGCACCGGCAGTACATATTGCATTCCCTCGCAAAGTGATATTTCTCGGTGTACACCGGTTGGTTTCTCTCAGTGGAAATTAGCAGATAATATGCCTGGAGATAAGCACGCAAGGCGTGTTCCGACTGTGACTCTTGCGTTTGGAATGTCAACCAGATGTCTCCACTAGAATCTGTTCGAGAAGTCTTCTCAACCGTACCTCCTCACCCCATCCCCTCTGTTTACACTTGCTCGTATTGTAGCACCGCACAGGCACTGCAGGTCAGTGCCATGTTTGAACTTGCTGTCGTTAGTCAGAAACTGGTTTAGATTGACGCGCCAACAAACAGGGATTTACGGTTCTCGTTAAGATCAAGGGTACGATAAAGGGGGGTACCCTCGTTTTTACTCGTTGATAATAAGGGCCGCTTGTCCGGGCGGCTCTGTAGCTCGCTTCAAAACAACTTTGAAAGAACTTCTGTCAGCTCAGTGCACTGTAAAACGCCCGATCGTTGGAGCACCGCGCGAAACAGATTAGCATATCAAACCCTAATACAGTAGAGGCTCCTCAATCAAGGAGGTTTAAAGCATACCCGATATATATATAGCATGAAACAACAACATAGATACAAACCTGGCGTGCAATCCCATGGCCTAAGTAATACACAGCAACATGCTGCAAGCTCATCCTCGGATTTGGAGCCCCGTCCCTCCTTAATCTTGCCGTAAGAAGTTTCAACCCTAGTCTCACCGTGTGTATACACGATGTTTTCTGTCGCTCCCTCGCGTTTGCCGTCATGTTATTTCAGGGCTTTGGACAATAACCAGCTCACAACGTTTCCTCAGGGCCTCTTTAATGGTACGGACGCGTTAACCGGAATGTGAGAACCCGAAACAGCGTCTACTACGAGGGGGGTGCGCTTTATGCAGAACGTGGAAATAGTTACTCTATTCGTTTGCAATCGCAATGGCCTGTGCTGTATGTTTTGAGGTAGACACCGTCGTTGCCGAAGAGGTACTTGATACGCGTTTGATCGAGATTTACAGTAACTGGGCACGAATGAATGGAGCCTATACCCGGTCGTGAAGATCAGAGTACAAATTAATCGGTGAAGCATTGAGTCAGGTACTGCGGCCGAACTGGGTTGGTCCCGCAGTTGCCGCGGCTGAAGGAGTCATGATACGTACATTTGGGGGGGGAAAACCCGTTCGGGTTGTATCGCGGTCTGAGAAAGGCACCATATGTTAGCGCTGTCGCCAGGTACTTTAGCAAATATAAACGTATTAACAATACGCCCACATACATATTTAGGAACGGAAAACGGTACCTGATTCGAAACAAACCGAGATATGGAAACGGACAATTAGTTGCGCGAACACGACGAAGTCTAGTACTTCATGTTACGCCGTAAGCCACGGTACAGGAGCACCTAAGATTATCTTGGGCTCAACATTGGGTGACGCTGTATCTCCCCCAAAGGAGCAAAAACGTGACCTCGAAAAAAAAACGCAAGTGCAACCGGACGGACGATCCCACGTGCAGGACGCGCTGGACGCCATGTAATGAAAAACGAAATTTGAATAGCCACGATATTGGGAACTGAAGCGGTTCAGCTGGAAAAAATACTCAAAAACATAAGACGCAGGCTATACGGTCGAGATTCACCAACCATTGTTTGTTCTCGGAGGGCTCCCTATTTGGGGGGCTCTGTATTATCATTCAGTGATTATTACTCTGTACTAATAGTCAGTCATTACACATATTTTGTACGTCACTATAATAGTATGTTATCCGTAGGTCATGAGTAAGTCACCCAAATTAAAAGCTGATGTCTGAATTCACCGAAAGTACAGCTCGAGGAACAGACACATGAACTATGCATGGAAAACAGTCACACCGCAAAAGGAAGGAGGAGTTTCTGGCGAGTTTGGTACAAGAAGCCCCTTCATCCCGAAACAATACGTTAGCCATAAATCGCTACCGGTATTGTAGCACGCGTGGAACGTCATAAGTGGATTGCTACTCTTATCGTTGGTCGCGTCTTAAAGCAGTTGGCCTACTTGCCCGATCGGCCACGGCGAGGTCACCACTCAAAGGGTTAAGCGAAACTAACCACGGGGCGCCGTATGAATCGTCGCGTCATGCTATGTGCCGGCGTGTGATCATCTAGGTACGCCTCTGACAACCTGCTGGCGACGCTTCCGGCGGACATCTTCGCCGATTTCGGGGCTGTGAAATTTCTGTAAGTGTGTCGCATGCAATCATGATGAACTTTGGTCGCAAGTGTTCAACTCTTTATTTCGACGACTTAAGTTCGATAGCATTCGATCCGCTATGTAATAGATCCAGTGTGACCGAACCACTGGGTAGTACTTGCAGTGTTTCTGCCTGTGTGTATATGTGTGATTATCGCAGTGATCACCCGTCGACACACAGAACGGGCAATGACCATGCCGATGTATCATCCTAGATAGAGACCAACTCTGTGGTCACAAACCACGAAACATGTATATATATGTAGATCGTACGTGCAGCAGTAACAGGATGCGTCCGCTCATTGTTGGTGTTCTCGTATAAACTCGCATGATCATGTCCGTTGTTCCGGGTCATGCTCCAGTCATTCTGAAGTGAAAGAATACCCCAGGGAAAAAGACAAGGGTTTGATAAAGATACTGAATAGGAGGCGTGGGTGATGACTACGTCTGAAACATATAGTGTAGGCAAACGTTTCGCGAATGTTTCTGAGTGGCATTCACATGTTTTGGTATTCACTAGATACTGAGTTGACACTGGTGCACCGATACTAATTGGATTACAACACCAAGGAGATACATACCGGAGTGATTCCTCATTGTTAGTGCTGGTAACTGCTACCCAGAAACACTGGTACTCCAGTGGGAACCGGTACTACTCCGCAAACATGCGACCGCTTGTATTGTGTTCCGTTATGCATGTAGTGTAAGTTAATTCACAAGCACTGTAGCGGGAAACCCGCACTACCCAGCCAGAACTATAGAGGGACCAGTGCAGTGCTGTAGCAGTCTCCTTCGGGCGGATCCCCCGGGTTTGCTGCCTGTACAGCATCACCGCTATCCGGCGACAGTCGTTCGGATTCTTATAACACACTCGGTTGTCCAAGATGCAACGCAATGACGCATTTTTTTGAGGCGTAAGGCCACGGTACGGTAGAAGAGGGTACTTTTAACGCCATGGACTTCAGCGACTTAAGGGCTCTACCACCTAACGCACGATCTGGCGACGGCCTTTTGCGGACGTGGAGCACACCGAACAGCTTGCACAGGTGTTACGTTACCACTCTTGCCAAGCGTTCTGTTTGTCTTGTTTCGCTGCTGGTGTTGTGATCTAACAGGTATCTCGGAGACAATCTGTTGACCGCTTTGGACGTGGACATCTTCAACAACCTAGGTTCTGCGCAAATGATGTGAGACCTTCCAGGCGTTCGTCGGTAGGGGTAGCATTGTGTGGAAAATGTTTAAAGCTAGGGTGTGAATCAACCGCCCACGCCACCCGCATGGGCGGCAGTGTAGCCATACAGCAGAACGTGATCGACAAAAGGACACAATCCCATAGAATGCGTTTCCAATTCTGCAATGGTTGTCAGAATAGTCGTTTGCCAGAGTCCACAGATACATCAAACTACACATACATACGTGCAGACACCTTGAAGCGAGGACACGGCAGGCAGCGAGCCGATGACATGGCGTGCACCCACGAGTGCGGTTTTACTACGTTAATCATACATACAGACGTAGGCGTGGCACGTATACCATTGGAACACTGTTCTTCTAAGCTGTTTGAAAAACATGCTACATCATATACAGGTGTATACAATATGTGTGTGCACGTATCCAAATCTATTTTGAGGTACAGCGCTGCTTCGAGTCCATTATTCAGCGAACAAAAGCTCAAGAACGCAGGAACAGAGAAATAAACATGGAAACAAACACGCTGCAGACAACCGAACGCATCACGGACACCTGTATGTACGCCTGAGCGAGTGGTTGGCGCGTTTTGATTCTTACAGCGTGTCTGCAGCCGATGGAACTGGTGGCATGGCACATGCGAAAAAGACGAAGAAGCACTATGGATCTTCAAAACACTATAATATGTCCTAACACTATAGAGTCTACGGACTTACAGTAGCAGGTAGTCGAGCTGTTGGTAAACCCAGGAGTAGGCCTGAAACTTAATCGGTCTTAAGAGTTCGCTTATCTGGATGTGGCTAACTGCATGCCCTGAAGAAGCCCGAAAACAAGCACGTATCATAAACCTGAACGTTGCACTCTTACCCGATGAACTGCGGTCAGCTATCGGTGTTTGGTTGAAGAATTTGATGTCGAACAGCGTGCATGACACAGCGCTAACGCGAAGCCTTTCTGTTTAGGACAGACGATTGTTCCAGTGCAAGGTCAACTGCATAGAAACGCACAAACCTCTACCCGACAGTAGAGCCAGATAATACGTAGAAGATTTAGCCCTGTCCCCATTAACGGTGAGCCCTTTCCCCGCCTCGACTCGCCAGGGACCTTCGCAACAACACGCTTACGACACTGCCGGAAGGTGTTTTCGATAACGTGGGGACTGGAGTATCATTCCGCTTTCTGTGAGTGCCCCTGCGTCTTGCAGAGTGATCGCGACTGCTCTGCGGGCGTTCAACGCGCGCTTCGGTAGTGTAGACGCTCTCACTGCTGTAGCAATGGTGTCAATTACAGGCTTAGCGGCCGACTCCTCACATGTTGAAACTGCCGAGTATCTTCGAAGGTCCATTTGTGTGTCGTTGGCATTTTCGGTACTTTTAGCTCGATGGGGTTGCACATCGGAGAGAACCAACAGTCAGTTTTGGCTCGGGTGGGGTGTACGTTTTATGTGGATATTCTGAAGTAAGGGTCTTTTGGAAAAATAAGGCGAACAACTACGGTCCTTGCCCTTGGTCGCCGGCAGACCGATAACAGATACGGTTGAGTGCCACCTTGTATGAAGCGGAAGGCCCAGTCTACCACAGTCTGAATATAGGCATGCATGTGTTTTCCGAATTACTGAAGGACGTATTTCTTCCTGCAGCTTGAAGCCAGCCGTACACGTACGGTACAGGACACCCACCACACAACAGGGATGCTGGGCGGGACTACTACAGTTGATTGTGTAGTTTCAAAAACGGTGCGTTCTGTGAACGCACATTTTCGTCAGTTTAACGGCTCCGGAAGGTCTGATTGTTCTGAAATCCCAGTCTGGATATATTTTCGCTTTGGAAGTTCTACGGCGCCCTCTACCGCGGTGACCGTTGGGCTTCGTCACCGCGCCTCGCCGTGCCTGTGGCCGCTCGGCATGTTCATCACGCAACTGTGTTGTTGCCCACACGTTTCCGCTGATCTCCTCACCTCCAATTACCTTTCTGTGCGAAACCATTTCTCCATAGGCTTCTGAGCGGCAACACGGGCCTGCAATGCATTCCAACAAAGTGAGTACCATAGTGTGTAGGGGATACTTCGTTTCTGTGCTAGGGCTGTGTCGCTGCAGCGTTATCGTTCGTCAAGATCTCCAACCTGTCATGTTAAAGATACCCCATAACCTCTGAGCTAAGCTATGCAGTGAGCTCTGACCGTGATCCAGCGGTTGTGATGAACATATATATATAACATTACAATGCTGCTCCGTTCTGGCGGTTAAGCTTCGAGGTAAGGTGGCCGCAGAATGATTGGAGATCGACGGATACATCCGTCCCGCCCTTTACCGTTTCGTCGGGTACAACTCGTGACAGGCCGGCAGACATTCGTCGTCCTCGCTTGTGTCGCTAGGGATTATTATCGGTATATTGCAGAGTCCGCGCTTGAATTAGACAAGCTGTGAAAGTTGCATCCCTAGGTGTGCTACGATGTTGGTAGCGTCTCATCCCACGATAGGGGTTGCACTTTTTGGGGTCAAATGTCCCAGACCGGTTGATCTCCTGAAGTGAGGAACTGCCGGTTGGTATGATGATTTTTCGAGTGCACATTGGTTTTAGAACTAGCGGATATAAGTGTTGATAGTGTTGCGCGAACAAAATTATTGGAAGTTATGTTTCGGGTGAGATAGTGAGCTCCTCGTGTCAGGAGCCCAGGGACTTATAGCTGCACCCCAACCGTCGGACGACTCTAGCACGGACTTGCCCCTTGCCCCCAAGTGGTTTCGCGGGCGTGGCTTCCTCAAATTTCGGAATCGACCAGTACTGTTGCAATACTAAGGGTTAGGGTTAGTCTTCTCGAAAAGGATCCCTATTTTACACGACCTCAAAATTATAACTCACATTCCCAGAAACAATCGCACTCGTAAAGAAGTTCGCATTCGCACCGAATCCCGCATTTGCTCGTTAAAATCGCACTTTCGCCCGTACCATGTCTGGCGTCTCTGTCAGTTAGACTCCTCCCCGAGGGCACTAGCAAGTAGCATTCTCCTCGAGAGTATTGCTGCAGGGATGTATCAATTGTTGTTCCAAAATCAACAATAAATATTTAGCCCGAAATTTCACCTACAACTTCGCACCCTCTGAATGCAAATGATATCGGCGTACATGTATGTGCAGTATCGCCAGCGGGTACCGGACTTCATCGTCCTACAGCTCTACCAACACCCACGCGGACGAAGTCGTTACCGCCGGTCTTTGTGGTACGTAACTGACGTGCAGAAGAATGCTTCGGTCGAAATCATTGCGTTCGGGTACGATAAGGCCGAGGTGTCATGAATCATGTTTTATGTCGACCTGTTGTTCGAGCGGGGGGCCGCTATAATCCGAGCTTGCTGGGCAGGCTGGAGCATACGGTATGCTTGCGTTGAGAGACTTTGGATTTGGGTACCCGGCTATTCCATCGTTGCTTTACTAATTTTCTCATTTCTCGAGGATACGCAGTGTTCGGCAAGTTGTATTTCGTGTTATAGTGTTGTTGTCGATGATATGACATTACACTGCTTGAAAGATACTCATATATGGTGCTCTACCTTATCAATAGTGTTGCCATCCCACTCTGTGGACGAGATTGCAGTTCGATTGAACAACATCGAACCCGAGATGTTGGTAGGAAGAACTCAGTCAACTGGGTTAAAGTATGCGGCGCGTATTGGAGGGGGTTCTGGGTGGATCGCACACGCCGCTGCCTAAATCTTTGCTGTGGTACGGGTTATAATTATCGTTTTTGGGGCACGATATGCAGCGCCGCCATATAAATGTTTTTACGCCCCGCCAACGGAAAAAGTTGATGATAAGAGCCACCCGGGCAAAACACCTACACGTCACATAGTATATACGATCAAGGTGCACCTTAGTTAGTCTGAAGTTTCTTACTCGGGCATCGCTAAACCTCATAGTCATCCCATCGCATATAGGGGTTCCCAGTTCTGGGCCAACCGTTTCGGACCGGTTTATACTCCTCGAGGTAAGATCTACCGGTTGGTATGCTATGTTTACGAGTATATTCGTTTTTGGCGCTGGCGCATGCATAGAAATGTTGATCGGGTCGGGGAACGAATATCGTCGAAGTCACCTTCCGGGTGAAATGTTGGGCTCCCCGTGTCAGGAGCTCAGAATCGTCTGCTGCATCCCTATCATACCGTGGTATGACTTCTCAACCAAGAAGATGTGTAGTGTAAACGGAAGGTGTAATCCGTAGCCTAGGTATAATACCATTCGTATATGCAAGGCAAGAAGAAGACTCCGACGAGTTTGGGTTGAGGAGGCCCGGCATTTAGAAAACCAAATGGACAAAAAAAGGGTTATCAATGCCTCCATCCTAGCACAGGTCAGATTTTGAACAAACATTGGAGCTAGCTCTCTTACCATAGTAGTGGTAAGGCCATGTCATCTTGTCTTAGTTAAGGGTGAGTCGTATACTGAGCATGGTCGGAAGTAAAATCATAACATTTGTGGACGGGAAAGTAAAACAGTTCGTGGGATCAATCATGACCCATCCTACGCTAAACTTTTGCCGTCGGACGCGCGTGACTTCACCCAGAATGCACCGAAGTGGCGGTTTGCGGCGACGGTGAAACCTGCGTCGAAGGAGCGGACGGCTTCACCTGTGAGTAAAAAGGGCGACTCTCCTGGCAATGGAGACTTGCTGCGGTGAAGTAAAAGCGATATTTTTACAAGGGTCGTTCCTCACTTCTGTAAATTGATGATTGATGACTCCCCGAAAACTTATTTTGATTAACCAATTATACTGCGGCCCGATGAGCAAAACGAACCCATGGCCTAGGTATCCAAGACGTTCAGCGTGCAAAATCTAACTGACATTCCGACGACACTATTCATATGTTAACAATGTTCCACCTCCTTGGTGGCACACGTCACCATGCATCAACCCGATACAGGCGCGGACGTGCAACATCGGGTACGCCGCACGCCATCCGCAATGGGTGTGCAGCACGGCACCCACTCCAGCATAAATGCACTAAGACGATTGGTCTATGGCTGCTCTGCCCGATTTCCGAGAATGCCTGACCATGTTGACATTTGCTTTCACGACCGAGTCAAGCGGGGTTCTGGGCGTCGGTTCGGCGTCGCGGGCTGCTACCATGCCCACCACGCATGGCTTGAAACACGGCATAAACGTAGAATAGCGTGCACTCTTCGTCTGCCAGATGCCAAAAATGCATCGTTTCGTGGTACCCTGCGGACCTGCGTGCCTTGCAGCTACTGAATTCCATGCTATGATACGCAAACATATTCAACGTGTATCTGCTGTGGTATCTGAAACAGAATTCGATATTCTGCCTGCACCCATTTAAGAGGAGTGCCTCACTATTACTTCGGTTGTCATCCATCCATACTCCCCGACCACAACACATTTATCTATATATGAGTAGGCCGTACATAGTGTATGGACTCGATCGTTTAACGTGTACAACTGAATCATCAAATGTTGGCTATACGAAATTCATACAGCAAGCTTCCGTAGGCTGATGATATCGATTACTTGGACGAGCTATGCCGTAATTTAACTCTCTCACTCATGATTGGTGTTAGTGATCTCTGTGTGTTACAGTTTGTTTATGTAGACGAGGACAACGATGCGAAAACAACGCGTTACATGTTTGTGTGTTTCCTTTCCAAAGTCCGCCACGGGAAACGAACATAAAACCACAATACCCATTACAGCAATAGAGTAGAGTCTGCAGGGGTATACTTTGACACAATGTCGGACCAATTCCTTAATCCCATGACGCCCAACCGCACCCCCCCGTTGCGCGTGCCCCCGCTGCCCCCCTCATCCTTTGCGGTGTCCGTACTCCGTTCATCGTCGATGCGAGCAGGTGCAACAGGTGAGACTAGCGCTTTGCATCAAACGCGTGTTAGCATAGGTGTTGTATTGTTAGGACACGTATTTCCTCCTCTCCTGGGCTCTTCGCCTCAAGAACCACCCGATTTCGTTGTACGCTTGCATGTATTTCGTTTTTGAAACAAGGCAATGGGACTGGGTATCGCGTCACTCTGTCGTAGTTTATCACAGCCTGGTTTATATTTGGGGAGTCATCACACGGTAGGGGTTGCACTTTTTGGGGTCAAACGTTCCTGTCCGGTTGAGCTCCTGAAGTGAAGAACTACCGGTTGGTATTATCATTTTACGAGTGCATTTGCTTCAGGACTAGCGGATAGAAGTGTTGATCGGGTTGCGCGATCAAAAATCTTGGAAGCCATGTTTCGGGTGAGATATTGAGCTCCTCATGTCAGAAGCTCAGGGACTTATTGCTGCACCCCTACCGTGGGATGACTCTGGGTGTGGATGCCCGTAAATGAGGTCCCTCAGAAAGTTGGAGTTCCAATAGATTGGTGTGTGTGTGTTTTCGTCCCATTTATTCTGGGCGCCAGATGTTTGAACGCACCAACCGGGGTCACACAGGGGGGAGGT
>JBBMKB010069243.1:0-14504 GCA_037833945.1 Alaria marginata
AAACACTATTATATAGGATTTAGAGTGGCGTCCTTGCTGAGCACAAATGCTTAGCTGTAAACATAAAAAACTAAGCTTTAAATTCTTAACTGCCACATTCTTAACACATGTCGCGTACTGTAATATAAAAAATTATAAAAACACTCCAGCTCCATATACATCACATATTTTTCACATATATCTATCACATCTCATAGTGATACAGTATATGGAATATTGCGCACGATCCATATATTTACAGTGCTATATCATACAGCTATAACATGGTCAAGTCATGCATTTCGGCTGGGTATAGACTATATCACTATCGTATGCCGCCCAAATGTTTACCCTATGCAAAAGTTATCGTACTTACGGCAAGAACCACCTATCTATGTCGTCAACAAACGAGCGAGTTGTGCCAGAAGAAGATGTAACGCAGCCAAGGGGATCAAGGGGCGAAATACCTGATGTGCCGTGCAATGGACGTATCATACGTAAGATTTAAGTCGTCTAATGCAGCAGGTGCGTACGGCATGAGTCGATTTACGAGTACATAGTGTGGTACGAACCAAGGCCGAAAACAAAACAGGATAGCTTAACGAACATGCCCCAAATGCCCGAACAGGAGCATTCCAGTAGCGATACTGCAGGCCTTGCTTCCGTCACCAAACTCCTTATATTGACTGCGGGTTCAGCTCCATAGATCCCGCACACCCCACTCGCACTGCCTTGGTATGTTCTAGCACACGATGGCCTGCCTACGCAAAATACATGCTCTCGCGTTTTCAGTATCATTGTCCTCGAACTTGAGAACGAAATTTGCAGCGGACGTTGCCAACACCTTAGACTGCAGGATATCCAGGAAAAATATATATGGGCGTTATGGTCACGTTACCGTCGCACTGAGCTTCATACAAGTACAAACAAAATAATACAGAGACACATTCTACGATAGAGGTTCACCACTTTTTTCTGAAGCTCCTCACTTGAGGAGCTCTATACCTCACCAAACAAATAGTGTTGAGCAAACTGAAAGTGCAATTCAATGAACAAACCCGTGGCCCATCTTCACAAAAAAACAATTTGCAAAAATAGAATGACATTCCGACGATTTTGGGTTAAGGAGCCCCGTCATCCAGAAAATAAAAACGCCAACAAGTGCTACCTCTATCATCGTAGAACGCGTCCAGAAGTGAGGAGTGCAACCACGTGGTGGCAGTTCGATAGCAAGTTGTAGTAGACTATAGAGGTTACTGCATTATGCACAACACCCAGATTAAAGCAGTGCGCCCCACAAGATTCACACCGTGGTATAAATACTTATATTCTTACGTGTGGGATCAGGGCTGGATATCATCGATAGGAGTTGTTTTAACGTATCGTGCAAACGACGTTGGCGGATTGTGACGAATAGGTTACCCCTCCGGAGCGGACCTTTGTCGCATATTGTTACCAGGACAACAATGGTCAACTGTCGCTGCGTTCATCTTTGTGCGTGCTGGGTAGCTGTTTAGCTGGTCGATACGGTCTGACGAGTTGGGAGTATCTGTCCTCTTGCTGAACGCGTTTTACTCTGAAGTGAAGCAAACCGCTCACACTATCGATAACGAAAGAAGTTAATTATTGGTGTATGCAACGTCCTTCTCAAACCCGTTAGGGGCATTTTCCCCGAGATGTCTTGAAATATTTCACGTGAATACCTCATGTAGAGCGGAGGTATCTCCATCGCGCCGTATTAAACAACGTCGGCCGCCATGCTGTTGGGAGTTGACAACAACGCAGGACGTAGTATTCTCATTATATTCTCAGTATGACATAAAGTATTGAAAAAACCCATAACGCGTATCTTAAACATTGCAGCCTATGCAAGGGCCATAACATGGCGGCAATCACACTGAAAGGCCGACTGGTATACGGCGTGATGTCACTGACACCATCATCGTAGTAGCAGATCGTGCCCCGAACGTTGCTTAGAGCATGGAGTACTTCCTGGTCGAGAGACATGAAGGTATATGGCTTTCCTCCAGTAACTCCACCGACCTCCAGCTCGGGATATGGGCTAACCACAGGAGGCGGTCACAATCAACAGAAAACGCGGCATCCCTATCATTGATATAGCCTTCTCCTCCGTAGTCGAGGTATGATTGTCAATGTCAACATGTGCACGGACATGCCAGCTTGTCACACCAGCACGTGTGAGATCTTGTTTGTTGTAATGTATTGTCTCAGTGTTCTCCCCCTCAATGAAACCATGCCCCCGACGGGGTTAGTTTGTCGTTTGCGGTTCTTCCTGATTGATCCACACTTGACAACGAGGGTAGGGAACCGGTCCACTAGTTCCCGCCATGGTTTACGCCCTATTGTGCGACTAATGTCCTCCGGAACACCTTCCTGTATGGACTGCCTATAAACCCAGAACAGGAAACACATGTTTCATAACGTACATGAGTATAACAAAAGCATTTTCGCGTCTCGATAGTCAAACCATCAACGTACTTCATTCGTCGGGACATTGGCTTGGCGTGAACGGATTGGCCAACTCTGACGTTGATCATCCCAACGCTGGCACGAGGGAAATTTAAAGCTTAAAGCACACTTGACTCGATGCACAAACTGCGGTGCGGTATAGAAGAATACTGGGAAACCAAGACAAACCTCCGACGTCGAATCTCTTCCAAAGATTTCACCATCAATAAGTAGAGGGCACGTCTACAGTATCAGTACCCCGAAGGTGTGACTCTGCGATTCTCAGGCCCCCCATAGTTCAAGAAAGTGCTCCCTTCAAAGTAGCGAGACAAACACGAGATATAGAGCTTCCTCTGGATCCCTTGACAATTATAATCCCGACGACCCTGATGACAATTTCTGACACATACATTCATCGACCAGAAAACTTGGACGCACCTCCAAAGTTTCTCAGATAACTTAGCAAAACTTTCAGACGACCAACCCATACTGTCGATCACCGAGCATGAAGTCGACCGCATGCCCCCTACTAAAAAGCTTAGTACTAGCAGAAGAGACCATCTGATATGGCTTTCCACAAATATAATTTACGAACGTATTACGGACACCTCGTCTACTGATGTTTAAGACGGCGAGAATCGCCCGTCAATTCCACGATAGGGGCAATGGACACGCCTGTGACGAACATACCCCTACACTGAAAGACGAGTAGTACATCCGGTCAGCCACCGATACTAAATAGTGCGTTGTCGTCCTGTTTTCGTTCTGAGCGTATCCAGGCTCCGAATAAATCGTTGGTGTGGTCACCTGACCATGATCCTCACCTGAAAAATTATGTAAGGGGTGTAACGGCATTGGTGGGCAACACGTCGTTGTTACTGATTCGGCGACAAGAAGCGGGCCGGAAAAATGCTTGCACAGTATACAAACAAGACGAATATCGGGGGTTGTGTTATGATTATACTATAGTTCTGAGTCGTACCACGGTTGGGGAGCAGAAATATATCGCTGAGCTCTTGACACGAGGAGCTCAATATTTCACCCGGAACATGACTTCCAATATTTCGTTCGGGAAACCCGACCAAGATGTCTATCCGCTAGTTCGGAAATAATTGCACTCGTAAAATGATCATACCAACCGATAGTTCGTCATTTCAGGAGCTAAAACGGTCAAGAACGTTTGACCTCAAAAACTGCAACTCCTACCGGGGGATAAATCTTGTGGGCACATAAACACTACATGTCGACAACAGGTCTCCACTGCATTAGAAAGAAACGTCGATTTGATGCTGAGAAATCCGAATCGACAACCACTATGTCGAAAGGGTTGCAGTTCGGAAGCACGATGACTGTGTGCATCTACGTCGTTGTAGGCGACGCCTGGCCGACGTATAGGCACATCACCCAGGCAGTGAGCACCTCGAATATGTGTAGCACAGAGAACAGGGTAGGTCGCTGAGTCATCTCACTGTAGAGGTTTTACTCGGCGGTCCAAATGCTTCGGACCGATTGAGCTTCTCAAGTAAGGAACTACCGGTTTGTCTGACACTTTTAGAATAATCATTCTTTGGGAGCTAGCACATACAAATGTTGGACGAGATGCGCCAACGATTTCGTCGAAGTCATGTTTCGTGTGAGATATTGAGCTCCTCATGTCAAATGCCCAGAAACGTCTGCGGCACCTTTACCGTGGGATGATTCCGCTTTTATGCGATAGGCTAATAGTGAGTTGTGATGTGATTTCAGCAATCAACTCCATCCACGCCAGCATCGAAGATTGACAAACTATATGACACCGCCCTAGCTAGGCGTTCGGTATTTTGCCACTACCAGCGCTCTACTGGTAGGTATTGTCTCTCTCATCCAATTACACCTCATAATACCCGACGCGAAATAGTGTATTAATATTTTCATATATGATTGCATTTTCAGGCGTGGGCAAGGTCGTATTAGACTTTGGATTAACCTTTACCCACTAACGACGAGCTGGAGGTGGTTGCTGTACTTCGACGGTAGGCCTTGCTAGCACGTAGGTCTCTCGTAATCAAGCAGCGGTGTGTGACATTTAATTCATGTTTGCCAACCGCGGTTCGATGAACACATAGAGTACACAGTACACCAAATCCAATTTTAGGGTTTCATGTTCCCGTTTGGTTAAAACCAGGCGAGAACCATCTGAACGATCTGTGCGTGATTGTGGCGTCACCGGCAAGCGCCAACTTCAGAGCACGAGAGAGTCAGACTGCCGATTGTTTGTTTTTTTATATCTATGGAGAACGATGTAGAAAACCTTTGATTTGTTTCGTCGCGATTCTCGCTCGCGAGAATAGACGGGATGTCGTGTCGTTTCCGGTTGACGGGTAGGAGTTTGATTTCGACGTTGACGGTGACGGCAGAATATATTGTTTCGCTCCACATCCCTGACAAAGGTACCGCTAAATGCTTTTCCTAGTTCGCCTCGGTTACTACCCCTGGTACTTCTTGCGGGATAGTGGCTTATCCTATAGATTAGCCATGCGTATATTGTATTCGAAGATATTCGCACATCGCGTGATTCCGAGACACGCCCAAGCAAAGATCATCACCCACGACCCATTGACTCAATTTGCACTGATTGTTTTATTATAATATCCAACCCGGTCACGCATTGTGTCAAACCCCCTATAGCGCCTGGATAATTGCTACGCGCTGTGTGTAGCTCGTTCGAAACGCTATTTCTATGGTCTAGAAGAACTCGGTGGGTATACGTGGCCATACCTGCTACGTGCATTCTTATGAGCTGCTTTCTAAAACTGTATACACCCCACATAGCTTTTGTATACTTTACGGGCAGTATATATGCCGCGTATCTATAATATTGCCATGCTCAACGAAATGTTGCAAACTTACGTGGCTCTCTTCTGGTCGAAACGACTACATCGCAATACAGTTCAAAGGTACTGGCATGTCCCACAGTAGTATCTCATACGTGGGAATTAGCAACCGACCAGTGAATTGTGAGGTCAGTATGGTCCAGGAATCACACACTTACATTGACACGACAAACTATTTTGGACGTATACCAAGGCGTATTAGATACATAGGCGCTACATCAACGGCCAATAAATAGTAGAAACCAATCATCACGGTTGAGCCTTCCTCGCCATATTCAGTAGCAAGCCCGGCATTTCCTGGTGCATGTATAAGGTACATGCCAACGTGTCCACGGTATAAATATATTACCCGACCTCGTCATAAGGCCGCCCAGACGCACCTCGGTGATGCTCAGCCAGTCGTCACCATCGTCGTCGAGGCACAGCTTAAGGTCCTCGGTTTCGTCGGTGTTGAGGGAGAAGGTCTCGTACCCACTAGTGGTGCCGCCAGACGTGATTGCGGTGTGGTGATCACCGTTGTTGAACACGTCCAGCGTCCGGATCCGCTCATCCCCATTGTGGAAAGCGATACGCAGCTTCACAATGTCCTGGGCTTCCTCGAATGAGTACGTGATGCAGCATCCATCTCCCTGGCACGACCAGCGAGAGTTTGACGACGTGCTACCGTCCCGAGTGTTTTCGGGTACGCAGCCGTTTGGGTCACAGCCACCACTATCGGCATCACTGGGGTCAAAATCGGTGGCATCCACGTCGACCCAGGTCCTCACGCTTGCATCAACGAGAGCTGCGACGGGGATCGGTATGCGACGAGTGAAATGTGGGAGTTAGATGTGGCTTGAGTCCGACATCTTGTCGATCATTCCACTTCTTCATTTACGATTGAATAGATTTCAACGTGAAATAAATAAGCGTTTCGTTTCGTGGTAATGTTTCGTTTCTGATCTGAAGTATCTGTTCCCATTGAACCAAATACCCCACTCAGGTGCGAGAACTAAATATAGTCCAATCTGGAATGAGACCTGGAATGCGAGACGTTCAGTAGACTAGGACACTCGAACGTACAGTGGTATGATACGTGTTTAGACACATTCTACGATAGAGATTTACAGCCACTATTCATCACCGTGACAAGTCCCATCAAACTACAGTCGTATTTGCGCTCAACTTCGGAACGTCCACGGTTGGTTGAAATCAAGCGAAGGGGGCACCATTGCCAGACATTGCTTGTACTATGTTATTGTTGTGATATGCGAAAACAGAGACATGGATATTGTTACTTTCGCCTTGTACCACTGGAATATATCCTGGAAATTCCATAGACACGTGTCGATCGGAGCTGCCTTTGAAACTACATAACGGTTGCGTCTATACCGCGACACAGAACTTCGCTTCCCGTTGATTTTTCGGCGAGCTCCAAGCGTTTTACGAGATCTTCTTAACGCAAAGAGACTTGAGCGTCTGCATCATATCATCGTGACCATGGCGTGAGTTTGATATGTGCCATGAGTGAAACGTTTTATCTGTGCGCGTGGTTAGTACGTTGTTTAGACGTCTACTCGTCAATGATCTTGCACAGAAACCCCAACGCTTCACCGTCAGGGTGAAGGTCATTAAACATTAGACATAATCCGGTCCAACCCACCTGCAACCAACTTGAAGCCTACCCTGGAGGCAATGCTTTCCTCTGGAAATAATTTTGGCGTACAGAATACGGATAACATGCCTACGAGGTTAAACGACATCTTGCCTTTGCCTCGGCAACAACGCATACCTCAAACACCCAGCATGATCAAAGCACTGTATCGTACCAACACAGACGACAATCAATCTATGCCCTCGGAACCACACCTAACGACAACATATCTTACAAATATTGGACGATCGGACGGAACAACGTTATCTCCAGCATAACTTTTGAACCGAGCTTTGCTATATCGCATTGCACTTTAAAGCTACCTCAGCCAGCTCCGTGCATACAATATGCATACCTGAGGCAGTGCCGACGGCGGCAGCGTAGATCACGGCCAGGATAGCGAAAGAGCGCATTGTGACGGTGCCTGGAATTCGGGTTTGAGTTGTACGAGGTAGCTCAAGTGGAGATGGTGAGAGTGGAAGTGGGGAATGAGTGAGGTGGGGTGTGAAGTAAAATTTAGGTTAAAAACAACGTCAGGGTGAGTTATTGTTTCGGCAGTCGATATTTCGATTCCGTTGAAGTTTGTCATCCAGATCCGAAACAGCTTTTAGAATGGAAACATATTCTTCGGGATAACATACAGGGGAATACGTCTTAAGTATCGGGGTATCCAGACGATGTAGTACGCGATCAGAACATATGTTATCTGCGGAGGATGAAGTTGATGTATCAACCCACCTAGCTGCTTCAGGAGTCTAAGGATCGTTCCCCCCGCATTCAGTGTTTTGTCGGACTATTACACCTACCCTGCGTCTTTGCATTTCGGTATAACTTGAGGGTCAACAAGTTTTTCCGTCGAATGAAGTTAGGCAACCGCCAAGGCGCATTGAACACGCGCAAAAGCGGTAATTAAAATCATAGTGAAGCTTTGATATGGTATCAGAGCCTTTAAATCAGCTCGCAATCCGTGATCCAGTGTTACACACGACGGTAGTACTGAAGTTAAAACAAATTCATAGTCCATGCATACTTCAGACGTTTTACGCAATTCCAAAGAAAAAACTGCTATACGAAGTTACATGTGCACTATATCATTGTTTTCATTTTGTGTGAGTAGAGAGTTTTATTATGTACTTCAACGTTTTTACCTCCCTTTATACGTTGATATGATGTATCTCGAAAAAACGTTAAATTAGTCTAGAAACGCAAGTATGTGAGCATCGACGCCGTGCGTGCTGCTACAACACGTAACTTTGTCGTGATAGCAAAAGTAGGTAAAGACAACCTAGATGATCTTTTGAATTTTGCCAACCTAGGTTCAGAGCGGGTGATGATGATCTTTTCAGTTTTGCCAAGCTTGGTTCGATGGGGGCCATGATTCAAGCTTTTCGTTTGTGGTAAGTTGTGGCCCCAAGGAATCGCGTCGCGCGCAGGGAATACGGTATACTCCATGAGAAGAACCTCCGTTTACCTACTTCACATTCTATGAACACCGGTCTTACTTCAGTATAAAAAATCGAGGACTACATAATAATTGCACATACACGTGAGTATGACCTGAAGCTTGTTGATGTGCGAAGAATGAAGTCCAACCTTCATCCTGGAGGCTGCTGTTTATAGAACTCGAACCCATACCATGGACCGTACAATGTGGACGAGATGTGGTTCATGTATCTGGTGAACAGCAGCCCACAAACAAACGCAATGAGAGCGAACAAAGGTCGTGTGCATGCATCAACGAAACTGCACTGTATACCAGGAAAAATAATATATATACATATAATAATAATCGCATCGATACTCAGCGCAGTATTCCATGCTTTGTGCTATATAGTCGCAATTAACAAATACTGTAAGCCACCCTATACATTACGTAATCTCGCTATAGCAGTAGTACGTATGATATCCGCGACACATTGGGTAAACTATACCCTAGAGGCATTATGTATCACATAATAAGTTTGATGACTCACTCGATATAGACCATGATATATCATATACCATTCGAGGGTATGTATTATTGATTATATGCCATTCTAGTCAGATCCTGCCAAGCTCGGTAACAGAGAGTGAAGTATTACGAAACTTGATTTGTTTCTTAGATATGCCTGGAAAGGCATATCTTTGTATTATGGAGATATCATATCGTGTAAGGGGTGCACTGGCTTGGGGGTGATACGTAGTGAAAGGGTATACCGATACAATGCTCTACTAGAAACTGGTGCGTCGTTATCAGACACGCCCCAACATCAAAATACAAGACGTTGTTCAATCTATCAAGTACCTTAAGATAGCGTTCAGGCCCGACGTAAACGTACATATAGGGCGACAGAGGCTTCTTAATCCCATCTTACATCCTACTTCCGAGAGAAACACTTCGGACGAACATTCGTTTCATTTAGAGTTCTAGATAACGCGATGCCTGAGTTCCTGAAGGTGTGCCCCGTCTTAAGTACAGTAGTGCCAGCAAAAGTCGAGAGTGCGAAGCACTATGTTTCTGATGGGCGAGTCAATTTTCGCTTTTAGTTCGGATAACCAGGGCTGAGTGTTGGTGAAGGTTTAGGGCAAGGGCGCCTTCATATGCCATGGTCAATGGAAGCTAGCTGTATTGACGTGGCACATAAATTAGCATGGGGAGAACAACCAAGATTGAAAGAGTGACGACGACGATTACGTACTGTATTCTATCTACGAGGAACTTGTATACCCGGTAGGAATCAGTGTGCGCTGGTTGTATTTGTATATTGATATTTGCACTAATTTAAGACATAAACAAGGTTCCACCTTTGTGGGGAGTCAACATGACGTTTGCATCTTAGAGGTTGATTTTTCACAACGGAAACAACGGACACGGGTGATGCCGTGAAGATAGTAAGACACACCCGGCATAAACAATCTCACTAGCTTGCAACAACCTGAATATGCGACACATATTATATGTGTGTGTGTGTTCTTCACATTAAACCGTTCTTTTTACCCGTCGACATCCAGCACAACCAAGTGTCCGTGCCGATTCTTCTATCCTAGAGAGATACAAGTTCTGTGGTCATAAAACTACGCCACAGAGGTGCTACATTGTTATGCAGTTAGCACAGTAGTCAATGCAAATGCCACGTCATCATACTGGGTACGATAGCCCCGACATGCATATTCTATGGAAGATAGAAAACAAAATGAACAAAACAGACAAATACAAAGCGAAACAAAAGCATTTATATGAAAGCGCTTGAATATTTTAAGTATGGGCGTACAATCGACATACTCCACGGTCGATGCGGTTTGGTCTCGGTCTGGAGGCCGGCATCGCAGGTTAAACCGGCTATACCATGGTGATGGCTGTGTCTGTCCTCAGATGTATTCTTCGCCATAGCCTATGATACTGGAAAACATATATATGTCTTCCACCAATTCTGAAGGAAAGATGATACAACATTGTTTCCTTCAAAAGGCATATGAACACCAAGCTTCACATCAATCCGCAACGCAACAAACAAATGGGCAAGAAAAATATACATATCATGTTGTCCTTACTCACGGGTAGCTGTTCACAAGCTGCCAGCAGGGGATAACAAGTTTTCGACAACATTATATATTAACACGATGCATTTCGACGCCAACTCTCTATCTACACACCACAAACCAGAGGCGACACGTGCCACGATAGAGGTGCGCCGGTTTTGTTCTGGCGATCCTCACTTTGGGGCGCTCTGAACCCCACCCACCAACTGATTTTGAGTAAACTGAGAGTGCAACCCGATGAACAAACCCATGGCCTAGGTATACAAAAGAAATCGGACTGAAAAACAAGGATTTCCCGACTCTTTTGGGATAAGGAGCGCCTTCATTCAGCAACAAAAAAAGACAAAATGTGCTACCTCTATCGTAGCACCCGTCAGGCCATATATACGTATGACAGGTAATATTAAGTACCGATACCGGGAAACATATACCATTCCGGTGAAACGCAGTATCATGGGAACTCGAGACTACTTAAGGCTCGCGAAAGCAACGGAATATAAAGGGCTTTGTACATGTCGCCACTTTGACCTACTCTCGTTTCCCGTTGAACACACAATGTACAGCAAGCTTGAGGTTGACACAAACTTCCGGTCATGCATGCACATGACCTTTGTCCACCCTGATCGCGGTTGGGTGTGGCCTGTTGTTCACTAGACGCACGAATCACCTCTTATTTTCCGCATTGAAATATTATGTATATATGGGTGCGAGTAGGAAAAACAGTAACCTCAAGTGTGAAACTTCACTCTTCGCACAGTAACAAGTTTCAGGTCATACTCGCGTGGTGAAATTTTTTCGAGAAATGATCCATATCATTCGCTATTGAGGGAAGACCGGTGCTCACAGGATTTGACGTCGGCATAACGGAAGTTCTCCCCATCATGCACTATACTGCATGCCCTGCGCCCGACGCTGTGACTTCGGGTCACAACCTACTTCAAACAAAACGCCTGAATCACCACCCGCATCGAATACCTAGCTCTGCGAAATTCCAAATGTCATCTACAGTAGGTTGGTATTGCCAACTCTTGTAGTTACGACGAAATTGCGGGATGTGGCACCAGGAACGGCGTGAATGCACACGTACGTGCGGTTCTAGAATAAGCTATATTCTACAGTAGATACATCATATAAACATATAATAACTGGTCGTCGAAACGTTGAAGTACGTTATAAAGCACTCTATTAACACAAGATCAAACGAACGTTATAGCGCACCAGGAAATTGAAACAACTCATACTCTTTGTTAATGGGTCAAAATCCAGAAGTATGCATGGACGCCGAATAATTTGACGCACAGTACTGCTGCGTGTCTAACGGTGTATCAATCGTCGAGAACTTATGTCAAGCCTCTGATACAATGTCAAAGTTTTACCTTGGTTTCAATAGCCGCTTTGCGCGTCCCGGCGATTGTCCAGCTTCGTTAGACGTATTGATATGGATGCACATCAAGTTTTTTTCGGAATTGATTTGATTGCGGATGACTTTGGACAAATTATATTGATTTAATCATGTGTACCTGGTAGTTGATTTTACCAACACAATCAACTCGGCGATGGTGTGCTTATAACCATGATAGTTGGTTGATTATATTGACTTTTTTCAACAGTTTTCCACAGATTCTGGCGGCATGTTCCCGATGGGACCTTACTTCAGTCATGCGTAGATTTCCTTTCTCCACGCATTGTCTCAAGTGCAGCCTACCGCACAACTTAATACAACTGCTACGCTGTGTTCCACTATCATACAA
The DNA here is from genome assembly GCA_037833945.1 of Alaria marginata. NCBI lineage: Eukaryota > Phaeophyceae > Laminariales > Alariaceae > Alaria > Alaria marginata. Next base: position 12,225 of record JBBMKB010069243.1, read on the forward strand.
TCGAAGCGTCGGAAGCACGAAAGCCCCAACAAAACGGTACAAAACGCTCACCCCCCCTAGGGAACATATTGGCACCATTCACATGTCTACGATACGACGAAAGGCGCCATACTGCATGCTACAGTATGCATGCAAAACTGCCACGCTGCAAGCAGTGTAGTTAGATGGCACCCTACAACCTACTGAGTAATGGGCAGCAGTCCACCATTTAGAACACAGCAGTATATTTCACTACCAGAGTTTGTGCCTTATGGATTCGTGAAGGAACAATATATCCCCCACGTTCTCCCCGCCCAGACGATGGCGCTTCTCGGTAACAACAAGCCCGGCTACGAACAAGAAACGATCGGATAGTGTGGATTAAAATCGACTGGGTGAGTGTACTTATATACGCGTGTCTCGTAGAGTGGAAGTTACTGGTCGCGACAGGTTCCTTGGGGTTGCGCCGCAGGCACAGGGTTTTCTAGGTTACAACAAAAAACGCCTCTTTGCTGTCGGAAATCAATCAACCAATCATGATTATGATGATTAATCAACATATAACCACTGATTGATTGATTATCATAATCATTCATCAGTCAGAACTAATCGCATTAATGATTGAAATGTATTACCCTGTTCATCGATCCCTACAGCAGTTAAACGGCAACACTTGTTTCAAGCCCGAATAATACTCAAATCGAAACGCGCAGGGTCGGTGTATCAGTCCGACAAGATACTAGTCGCGGCGGAAAAATCTATGGACTTGTGAAGTGGCCGGATGGTTGACGCGTCAACTTTATCCTCGGTAGACTACATTTATTCTGCTGCCGTACATACATCTTCCGGATACCCCGATACTTATAGAAATATTTAACTGGCTGTTATCCCGAAAGATGTACTTTCTTTCTCCAAGTTACGTTGGATCTGTATGCCAAACTTCAACGAAATCGAAAGTGTTGTATTTCAAACAACGAAAAAACCTGTCTCGGCTTGAACCGGGGAGCTAACCTCACCCCCCACATCACTCATTCATCGCCTTCACTCTCAACCTGATCACCTGAGCTACCTCGCACACCTCAAACCCAGTTTCCAGGCACCATCACAATGCGTTTGTTCGCTATCCTGGCCGTCATCTACGCTGCCGCCGTCGGCACTGCCTCAGGTATGCATCCTGTATGAACGGCTGCCGTATATTGAACGTGCAGTGCGGATGTGGAGGTCGGTCAAACGTTGATACCGCAGGTTAGGTTGTTTATTCGGATCGTCAAATATTGGTAGGATAGGTTGTCGTTAAGTACGTCTGGTTCCGAGGGCATAGGTTGGTCGTCGTCTCTGTGAGTATGACAAAGTGCTTCGGTCATGCTGGGTGTTTGAGGGTTGCGTTGGTGCCGAGTGAAAGGCAATAGGTCTGTTAACCTTCTAGTTATGATGTCCGTGTGCTCCATGCCTGAGTTAGGTCCAGAGGATTGCATTGCTTCCAGGGTAGTCGAAAAGTTGGTTTCAGGTGGTTGGGGCCGGATTTTGCCAAACGTGTGATGGCCTTCACCCTGACGGTGAGGCGTTGGTGTGTATGTGCTAGTCTATTGACGAGTAGACGTTCATACAACGCACCAAGCGCTCACACTGAATAATGAACGATTCAATCTATGCATACACGAAACGCACAGCATGGTCACTATGATAAATCGCTAAGGGTCGGGTGTGCTTCGGTTAAGAGAAACTCGTTCAATACTTGGAATCCTCAAGAAACGTGGACGGAAATCGAAGTTCCGTGTCACGATATAGGCGCAGCCTCTATGCATAAATAAACACAGCTCAGATTATAACGGGTCTATGGAGTTTCAACGATACATTCAGTAGGTCGAGACGAGATTCGGGATATGCATGTCCCTGCTTTCAGCATGTCACCATATTTACACAGTACACGCCATGTCTGTGAACGGTACCCACTAAACTTGATGTAAACCGTCGACTCTCCCAAGGTTAGCGTAAATAGGCTTGTAGTGTGGGGAAACATTTTAGAGGGTGGTGATTTGCGGCTGCAAACGCCTTTGCTCCAAACGTGCTTTGTGGCGCCAACCAATGCAGCGTCCGTGTACGTGTGGCGCGTTGTCGTGTAGTCATTGTAGCCCGGTGAGATTGAAAGCACGCCGAAGCCCCCTCAGACGTCGCATATGTTCACATTTCACCCATAGGGAACCCGGGGAAGGCATCATATACATTTCAAGTGGGGGGACTTGTGAAACACGAATCATACTACCGAACACTGAAGTGTCCTGGTCTACCTAACATCTCTAA
>JBBMKB010069254.1:0-10457 GCA_037833945.1 Alaria marginata
CTTTTTCTAATTCCGGTGTATTGTCACATTCGGCTAGCTTGACGGCCCCAAACGTAAATACATGTAGTTTCGTGGTTATTGTATCCAAACCCGAGCGTCGACCGGCATAAACACCGACGATCTTCTATTCGGTTAAATGACAGATCATCGGGGTTAGTGCACGCCAACAGACAACAAAACACGCAACTCAATTCATAGGCTGAGGCCTGAAGACGCTTCTCACCTCCGTCGTTGGTTGCTTTGTTGTTGGCAAAAGCGCTGTTGCCATCAATGCGAATAGACGAACTGTCAGAAGCGTACAGAGCACCTGCAAATATCAACAGCTATTGTAAGTTTTCGTCGCCTCAAGAAACGTAGTGGGACGACGGACTGTGCGCCTTTCGAGAGAAAATTCACCACGTACAATAAGTCACGGTGCCGATGCATCTATATGTGAACAACAACACTTTCTCTTAGCACTTAGATGGCCGTGGACGCTTCACGTACGCATGATAAAGTGGTTGCAAGATGGACTTTGAACGAGCAACAATTCGACCACCTACACTGGTTCTGAAAACTGCACGTGCGTACAATATATTTATAATCCCATGCTAACCCCGGACACAGCGCGTAACGAAGGTTGGGCATATTAACGTACCCAGACGCATGTGACGTCAACCGCCTACGCTGTCAATTCCTGCAACACGTCAAAATCGTTCACGCTAAATACCTGCATACCAGGCACGTTGTTCGCAGTAAACCGATTCGAGACCACGGGATTGACACATACATACTTCGTGCGTCATTGTATGACGATTCGGCATCGTGTGCGTCTTTGTTGTCAACGACACGTGTACTTGTGTCAGAAACAAACAACGAAAACCTAAAAAGCTTGAGAACGAGCTAATGCCTTCACACGCCCGATGGTTCAACACCACATGCCGAGGGAACTCCCAAGCTCTGTTTCAACGCTACGCTATTGAAGACACCGCCTGACAACGTGGATGTCCAGTTTACCCCGCAAACAAAGCACCTGCGTATGTTTTAAGGAAACTATACTTGTTAAGTTTCTCCGTATACGTTAGCGTTCTCGGAATACATACGCTCATACCACGAAACCCGCAGCTTATGCCCGTCCGCGGTACCTGCATGTAGTTCCTGTGGCATGTTACACATACAGACAAGACGCGTTCACGATAGAGGTAGCACGTTTTGGCGTTTTTACTTTCTGGATGACGGGGCTCCTTTACCAAACAATCGTCGGAATGTTGTTCTATTTCTGCTATATGTTTTTTTGTATAGATGGGCCACGGGTTTGTTCATCGGATTGCACTGTCAGTTTGCTCAAGATCAGCTTTTCAGTGAGGTGTAGAGCTCCTCGAGAGAGGAGCTTCATCAACAAAATGCTACACCTCTATCGTAGAATGCGCCACAAACATACTGTGACAAGCATGCTGATTGGCCTGTCAAGAGCTGACGGGCCAGCGTGGACTACATATATTGCCGATGAAGCCAGTAATACGCTGTGCGCAGCTGCAGCCATTCTACAGGAACACTGTCTGTGCCAAGATACGCCCCCCATTACCAGCTGTGGTAGAACTAACCGTCACGTCTACGGACGTCAAACGCCATGTTAGAGGTAGTGGAGGCGGATATCCTACAACATAGCGATACATCGTATCTTAGCGATCATGGGAACAACGCATAGCATCGGTATGATATCGGTACCGCAGTCGTTGTGGTTTTCGAAACAAATCTATGGACTTCAGATAACAACTGCACAATTGGCTTTGCTTGCAATTGCTTTGTTAAATTCTATAATACCCCAAACACCCAAACAACCTGTCAGGAAATCATCTATTTTGGGACGGCGCTTACCTCCGTCACCATCGGCCGTGTTCTCGAGGAAGGAAGTACTGCCATTGGCTGTAATAGATGAACTGCCGGACAGGTAGATGGAACCTGCAAGCGGAAAATATTAGGTGTGAGCGTCTCCAGCCCTAACAGCGAACGCAGATGGCGAGCGGTGCACGACGACTGTGGTGTCCAGACTGAGCACAGACGGGTAATACACAATTGTGGGAAGCTCGCCGCCACTGAAAGCCGTTTGGCATGTCATTAGGACTGTGTGCAAGTTCTATATAGGCACGTTCTCGATCCACCTTTCGGAAGTTAAAATGTACCGGTTTCCAAGACGGATGCGACACATTTTACCAGTTTATCAACAGGACAAATCGGAGAAATCCTTTTAGCACCCAACCGTCCCCGGGGAATTGGTACGCGGCCCGGGTATTATGTGTAGAGTTCACACAAAGCTGAGCATATGTCCGCGTACACCCGGGCGGGTTGGATGGCGTTTCATGCCGTTCTCGTCTCTGATGGACCTTATCCTATCGCTCGACACATTACGATCTGAATGATACGTTTTCCATTTCCACCTTCAACCTTTCCTACTTACACCATACACCAGATGTAAATCCTACTTGTCCCCCTTCAAAGTGATGCATTCGTCTTAACATTTCCTTTCCGTGCCCACTACCTTCCTCCGCTATGTATCTAAGTAGCGACCCGCACTGCGACAACGAACACGGCACTACGAGAGTCCTGGAGACCGCTGCCGAGAGCGCGGGGCCTAAAATATATGTGGCGCATGTTCTGCGTAGAGAGGTTGTCTGTCGAGTGTTGAGCGCGGGATATTTGGCGAGACGAAGTGATGTGATTCTCACACGTGGCTGTTGCGGGGGTGGTTTATACATCAAATGCCCGCTGCTTGCACTTTTAGCATTTGGCTTTATGATAAGGGGTCACTATGGGGGGGTTGCCGCGTGTCTACAACGCGTCCCCCCTGCTTCTGTTCTGGGCTTTACCGCATGGACGTTTAAAGAAGGGTGAACCGAGGGATCGGTGGAGGGGTGTAACATGTCGAAAATATTTACCTGTTTGCGCTTTAGGGTTTTTATACGAGTGGTGTAGATTGTTTAGAAGAGATCTGGGGGCGGGGGTGTAGGATCATATCCATGGTGTGTCAGTTACCTCTGGTGGTGGCTTTGTTTCCTCGTCCTACTTCATGCATTTCGTAGGGGGGGAGGGGGGGTTAGTTCATCGATACGTTGTGTTTTATTGCCCTATGGGGATTTATAAAATATTAATGGGGGTGCATACAAAGCACTGATTGAAGGAGGGGGGAGTGGCTATGAACGGGGGGATATGTTCTGTGGAAGGTCGATAGTAAATGCTATTTTTCCGTCTAGGTTTGAATACAGTACGAAAGCAGATCATGTAGGATGGCAGGCTGTAGGATGTCAATGCCGTACTGATCGTGGTGTTGTTTGCGATTTTGTGCGTGCGCCATGTAATAGGACATGTAAAACATGTGATGAGCACACAGTGTGTGTCCACTATACATGACACGAGCATGCCAACTGTTTCACACTATCGATAACCCAGGATATCAAACGGTATGGGAATCCATCAAAATGCGGACGAGCACTAAGCATCGAAAAACTACTCCTTTAAAAACGTTGAAACACCAAAAATAAAATACCATATGTACTAAATCGTACCTTGTATATAGTATGGGTAACGTTATTTGCGACACCGGTGTCGTACATTCTTACTTGCGACACCGTGTCGCAAATAAGAGGCTTGTTTGCGACACCGCGCCACGTTCGCGGCACACAACTCAGATTGGCTCTGTACCACCAGGACTGTGTTGGCATGGTGCTGGGCCATCATGTACAAATCAGGTTTATACGTCATATATATATATATATATATGTATTTGTTGTGGAGTGATCCTATGTCCCGCCCGTTTGCTTGCTTATCACTACGGGCAACGCAGACGTAGCGCCACGGGCGGAGCAGTGGCCATACCCCAAGTATCATTTCCACACACAGATCAATTACGGTTGAAAACCTTTACTTTCGAGGCTCACATAGTATCCGCCTGTAACTGCCTGCTGTTGGTGCTAATTGCGCAGCTGCTACCTGCGGCTGGACTACATGATACTTGGTTCGTGGTATTTTTACTTAGACCGTGACGGTACTTGGCAGTGGCTAGTACTGGGTGTGTTTTAATGGCACAAATGACTGCTAATATCGTCTCAAGATACACATCACTTGCGATTATATAACCTGTTGCCTCTGTAGACCAGTGGTTACACTGGAATACTACTAGAGCTGGATCTGGAGCTCAAATCTTACGTGGATCTGATTCTTGAATTTATTTACAAAACAATATTATCAAAGGAATCCACTAACTGCAGAGAGCACCTACCCGTAGCAGCGTGAGTAGGCGCAGCTCGATACGGGCGAAGAAAGCGCTGGTGTGCCCTTCTCGTGATGAAAATCAAGGCGCGTACCGTAGTGCGCGGGGGGGCGGGCAAGTGCCTGTCTAGTGACCCGGGATCTGAGTGATGTCTAGGGAGAGAGAAGGAGAAATGGAAAGTGCGAAGATAATCTGCGAAGTGCAGGACACCTGATGATAAGAAACAGAAATACTGACCCAGGCTGGGTGTTTTATTTCGGAGAGGGTGCTTTCTACACTAACATCAGTATAACAACTCACGAATTTGTTATTTCCCTGCAAATACCAACATGCGTTTCGTGTTGCCTTGCTTCTTATTTGATGTCCTGTACTGTAGACAGGATGAGAAAATTAAATTAAATGAAAAATAATAACTTTTCTTCCGGGGCTCGTAGAATATTTCCCCCGATAGCGAGCTAGGTCTATCGCCAACGACGCTAGTATATGAGGTAATATAAATACGGCCGGCCCCTCCGTCGATGGGTTTGAGGGGCCGGCCCTATTCCTCAGCTACCCCTATAGCTAGGTTTGTCGCCAACGACGTTATGTCTGAACTCCTAGTGAAACCCCTCACTTCGATTTCATGTCGTTTACGTATTTTTGCGAAATGCATACTTGCGGCTACTTGACAAAACACCCCTTGGGGGTCCCCCGCGGCCTTAAATTCAATGTATATTCGCCCTGTCATTGGGACGAAGCGTCCTATTCCAATCCATAGTATATTTCTATATGTAGAAAAGCTGTTCCCAGTTTTCATTTGGTTCTGTGCTTCCTGTTAATCAAGTACTAGTCATTTGCAAGTACTCGCACCCGGTGTGGGTTAATGTGTGTTGTTGGACCCTTAACAGGGTATTATGTTTACCGTTTTGTCTCGAGAGACAGCTCAAGGTTTTTTGTTGCTCCCTATGGGGCGGGTGTTTATTTTATTTTGGTCGACGAGGGTTTGGGAGAGAGGCCGACTGGTCATCTTTTGTCGAGGACCATACACGAGGACTGGTGTTTTGTGCCACCGATGTAAGTGCCCGCGCACTACTGCGCGTTTAGTCTCGTTCTGTACCTCTGCTCGATGCTTGAGATCCTCAGGAAGGAATCTTACCTCCGAATGTAGCTGAGTTGTCATCAAATGATGTGTTGCCAGTGATGTAGATTGATGAAGAGGAAGCATATATGGCACCTGATTGTACGAACGAGGACGTCGGTAGTGAGGTTAAGGAGGCGGAAAACGCGACGATAGAACGCCGATATACGATGCAATTTCAAAAGTTTGTCGAGATCACGTGTCAACACGGTTACGCACGAACAAAAAGTGCAAGCGTACGTATTCCCAACTAAGGCACGTCAGCCAAACCGCACGGACTACGTTATTCACTTCCACGTGTTTACCGGGACGGGTAATGTTGCGTCGGGTTCCGGGTGGTGCAATGTTGACAACTCGTCTGCCAAGCGTTCTAGCTTACGTTCTAGCTTTTCAAACACGAAATGTGCTACCAGGTACATCAGTACTAGTATCGTGTTTCGCCGAAATACCCCGTGGCCCATACACTCCGGTCGTTCGGTAATATTTTGTATATATTGGTGGCCGGCGTAGGCGAACATACTGAGCTGAATATGACGAAGGGGGAGCGTTTCCGTCAGACTGATGGGTGGTATTACGAGGCGGGCGCCTTCTAATTACGATCGATTACGATGATACTGGCATAGTGTTGTCAATGTGCTCTATCAACACTACATAAAAAACGATACATTCCAGGTATGGTCTCTAGGCTTACGTATTGCCTGGCCACCTGTTTGTCATGGACCTTAATTGGACTCTGTTGGGGCTGTTTGCATTGCAAACTTGTTGTCTCACCTCCGTTCTCAGCGCTATTGTTTGCGAAGGCGCAACTCAGCACGAACAAGGAACTGGACGAAATCAGGTTGACCGCCCCGCCATGTTCTGCGTTACCGCCCTCGAGCACCAAGTGGTTGAGGCTGAGAGTAGACCCATTGGACACGGAGAACATTCCAGTGCCACTTCCAACTTCAACATCGACGTCAGCACCACGGATGCTAGGTAATCCGACTCCAGTGATGGCCACATTCTTCCCGTCCGAGACCTCAATTGCCTGAACAATGGTGACGCTTGGGTACCATACTATGTCAAACGCTCCTTCACCCGTGCAGGCTAACACATCGGTAAGATTCTGGACATCGGCGGCTGAAGTAACGTCGATGGTAACCGTGCTCGACGGGCATAGGGCTGATTCTGCTCCAAGGATGAAGGAGATAGCAAACCCCACCATCATCATCGCCATGATGTTAAACATAACCCTGAAGGAAGATTGTAAGTAAAACGACGTCACGTGGAGGTCAAATAAGGAATCACAATAAGTTTGTCGTCAGATATGGGCTAGTGGAAGTTAACGCGCAGTGGTGATTCCATCGTGAGCTGTCTCATAATCCATGCAGTTGCCGTGAGTAAAGGGGTGTTGTCACGGTGGTTTGGACCAGTAATAACCAATACAACACAAAACGGTTTCGTTTCCTACAGTGAAAGTGCACAAACACCCGTGATTACCTGATACACTTTGTTTCGTTTTTAGCCAGCAACCTATTATAGGAGGTAGAGACAAGCCCCTAATCTGGGTTCAGCAAACGAGTTCCCGCATTCTATCTCGGGGTTGCATACGTTCGATCGGCTAATTCGACGTCGGCAGGACACGGTGTCGAATTTCACTTTGAAGATGTGTTATACCGGATCGGCTGAATGGTGTTTTCAACATATTTCTCTGGATCCCATGATGTGCGACATTCCACCGCAGTTAGGCTGAGGTCCTGCGACAAGTCCCGGAAATTTGCGAACCACTCCAGGGCGGGAAGCCAGAAAAAACATATAAGGCTCACCCTGGGTTGAGTAGTTAGAGAGCCTTTTGACAGTAGCCTTGTGATGTACAGCGCTCAAACATACACACTTGGTTTATGAGACACGAACCTACGGGGTTAGATGCACAACTAAAAGGGTGTATCGTACTCTTTCGCTATGCCCCTGAATACGTCATCTGGACAACTTGTTGGACGAGGCTTCCAGCCCTAAAGCAGGACAGGCTTCAACTGGATAATTTAATCACGGCACATGGACTGACACTCATGTCGAGGAGGCGGTTTGGTTTTAGTTATATTGCTGCCTCCTCTTGCTCGCGCTGGTCGAGCGGAGGTGTACGGCACTGATTCAATTCTTCTACGGTGTATGAGATATTCTGACTCTAAACCGTTGAAACCAGCCTATTTCCAGACTCTGCTCCATCTGGTTAAACCGAATAAAGTTGTGTACTATTCTTGGGTTATTTAGCTTCACATTCGATGCCGTATCGTAAGGACTGGGTTTAATCAGGTATGCTGCTCCGGCCAGGGTGCTATCCATCCGTGGCCGTATTCTTGACTTCGTATGAACCCCTGGGGATATAATATGTCAGGTTGTCCCATCCATACCTTCTTCTTGCACATACTGCAGCAAGGTTTGACGCCCATATACACATGGCATCGTATGACGCGACTAAAAGCAGGGTCAATGCTTTAATAACGCCCTGCAATCAGCAAACGTTGCTAGGCGAACATCAAGGGCAAAATAGTGTATAACAACATTATTAATAGCTTCATGACCAAAAACACAACTAACTTTAGGGCGCCGATCTCATCCATACATAAAAGCGTACCGGACTGCGACGAAAAAAGAAACTATGTCGCGACTAGCCGAATGTATTCCTGCTACAAGTTGATGGGGGGGAGAGGTTATCGCAGCGAGTGCACCACGTAGGGGGTATGTGGTTATTACGCCAGTCATACAGCATCGCCCCCGGTCGGGGTCTACCGTGTCATGCCCCGTACATGCCCCGCTGGCACAATATACTATGTTGCGAAGGCATACCGTACTAAGCAGTACGTTGTGTTATACAGTAGTGGTCCCTCTATAGCGCCGGTTGAGTAGCGCCGGTTGCCCGCTTAGTGCCGGTGAAATCACTTGGCACATATGGGAATAACATATAGTGACAGAGTGCGGAGTAGCGCCGGTTGCAGCTACAGCGCCGGTTTTTGCCGTTGGCACATACCGGCACTACGAGTATAGAGGGGCCACTACTGTATGGAGAAATATGTGCTGCAAGACGGAGCGCCTGAGTCGAAATCCTGTCGATCAACACAGCTGCAAGGTAGATGCATCGTATGTAAGAACAATTGTCGTTGGACGTTGCCGTTAACTCCGTGTCACGATCACCACACGGCACGCCTGACAGAATGGACTGGCACGATGTGTTGGTGTGTACATGTAACTCAAATTGCACGGGTCGTGTATACAGTAGTGGGTACCCGGACCCAATAATGATACTGTTCAGAAAGTCAGCCTCAAACGTTCGGAACACATAAGAATATGGATGTAAGCAAGACACTTAAAATTAGGCAACAAGATAAGACACAGTCACACAAGAAAAAGACGCGTTCGACGCCCACCCAATATGATAAAGGAAGCCATTCTGGAAGATGGCAAATGTTAAGGAACAGCCGAAGTCACAACCTTCTAGCAGAAGTGTTAGCGTTCAGAAAAGTTGTGATCTCTGTGCAAATTTAATACGAAAACCCCAAAGTATTTTTACAGTTATCCAAGGGTACACGCTTAAACGAGAAACGACACAAACGACACCACACACCGGAAAGGGTCAAAATGGGGAAAAAAATGATAAAACAAACAGATCTCTGGGATCACAAGCCGACTCAATCGTTTTTTTATTCTTTGTTTTTTCCTATTTTTCACTTGGTTTTAGAGATCCATCCAGAGTCATCGGAGAAAGAGTGGGGGGGGGGCTGCAAAGTTGGGTTTGCGCATTGAAAGGGAAAAAGAGGAGGGGGCAGAATAGCAGGAATAGGGAGGCGGGGGGGTAGGATTCCTAGTCGAAGAGTACTTGTGTGACATAATAGACGTGATCAACGACACGATATTCGACGAAGGCATATGGGTAAGGGTTCCAGGAGAGCGAGGAGCGTAATATGTCTTCTTGGGAAGCATATATAGGCCCTCAAATTCGAAGAGTAATGTACAAGCGATAAAGAGAAAGTTAGAAGAAGTAGGAGCAGATGTACAGAAGTATGTGGGAAGGGTAAGCAAGTACATGTGAGAGATTTGAAGTCAAGGACTGGGAAAACCAGTAACCCGAATGAGAACATTGGTCAATATGGAGAATTCACGAATAGTAAGAACGCGGCAGATGTGCAGGCGCTTCTTAAGAACAACGGGATGAAGACGTGAAGAGATAGAGTACAGAGCCAGAATGGACTTGATGGTGCACCTAAAAGGGAGAAAGCTCCATTCTCGACTTCATAGTGATATAAAATGGAAGTAGTAAGGAAACGGAAGTACACGTATGCGCAGGGTTAGGGTGATCAATGTGTACTTCGGCTGCCCTCGTCCTAGAGGTGTTCGCGAAGGTGGCGAAAGAGAGCCGACCTGAGCGTTGTACTGTTTCAACATGCTGCTTGAAATATGGTGTATCGCATGTAGCCGTGGGGGCATATTTTATGAAACAAATTCCAAATACGTCAGCTGTGAGTTCGATCAAATTAATATTCGATACTCATCTTCGTTTTAAAAACAAAACTGAAGAAAAAAAGAAAAAATCTTACTGTAGCACATCGAAGAATATGGTGATCAAAATGTAACTCTATTTTCAAGTTAAGAAGTGGGCATCAAAGCTAGCTATATATAGTTAACATATGATGCAGGCTCCCGGTAGGACTGTGAACGTAAGTCAGATGCCTCACCCGATAAAATAAACTGACCATTTTTCAATCGATATCGGAATTCCAACATGGAGACGAGTTTTTCGCGATGTACGTATGGACCAGGCAGTACGATCTTTCGGGGTACCGGTTTTGTTTCCGTCATTTTTGAGAATTGACACGTGAAAAAACGTACTTAATCGCGCAGCCGACAGGAATACAAAACCGGTCTAGAAAAACAAAACATGAACAATGGCCATTTTTGGAAATATTTGTGTTTTTGTGTTTTTTTCCCCTTTTTTTTACACTGAAACGCCAAAACAATATGTACACACATATAATATATGTGATAAATTTAATAGTATACCAATCATGTATAGATGCTTGGAATATATATATATACATATTTAGGTTAGGGTTAGGGTTG
>JBBMKB010069265.1:0-14499 GCA_037833945.1 Alaria marginata
AATGTGAAGGAGTTACCTACTGAACCAACGGGGTAAAAGATCGATCGATTACCCAGCCCAGGGTAATCCTTATAACACCTGGTATATAACATCATCATCAGCAGGATCTGATGTATTTCTCTTTGAGGACGTCGGATGCACCTGGTAGATGTCAATGGCTTTTGTTTTTGTGCAGTACACACAGCAGCAGCAAGCAGTGGTAAATGGGAGTACTTCTCGTGCATGAGTCGGGAAAACACGTACGCGGCGTACATACACGAGAGCCGCGAACATCGGGCGATGTGGGCTTCTGGAGACTGAACCCCACAATGTCCGAGTACGTATTATATTATACGAAGTATACCAATATACAACATGATATGCATACTTGTGTGTTGATTGAAAATAAGGAGATGGACACACCCCTCCAGACTTTAACATAAAAGGCACACTTTTTACTACAGTAATGTTAATACTACAACAACAGTCCTTATATCTACGTCCGTACTGGTATGTGTCCCTATTATTTTTGTATAAAATAGGGTACATACAGTATACCAGGTACGTTTCAGGTGACGATAGCGTGCGTGTCAGGCTTGTTTTACATGGAAGAACACTCACCTTGAGCAGACACCTCTGTTAAGTCTTGTGACAAGGAAAGCATGCACACAAGGCCTGATGATGCGAACAAGCGGCGGAGCGGCATCATGGGCATCTTCCCGCGGTATGCAGCCGATACGTGGCTTGGGTTGAGCTTGAAAGCAGCAGCAGCAGCTATTAATAGCTGCTGCTGCTCAAGCTTTTTGCGTGTTATCGCAAACCAACCAAAATACAAAATAATGCATAAAACAATAATAAAACGATAGGATTTTTCTTCTTATCAACAAAAATGCAAAATAACACATGAAAAAAAAATATTTTTCCACGTGGTGGGGATTTTCTTCCAAAACTTCATTATAATATTATACATGTATGATATGCCATTACACCATGTATATAACCATGCATGTGTTATATACATGTACGAGGATCTTCCTGGGGTCGGGTTTTTGAGACTGCCTTTATTTATCCTTTGACCCATGCGACGGGTTATTAAGAATAATACCGTATATTTTACGCGTCTTCGTTTTCTACTGTTGTTGTTGTTGTTGTATCTTCGTCATTTTTGCGATTGACACAACACGCTGCACATTGTCGGATGGCAAACACAATAATAATATAAAAATAGTAGATACGGGTAGGTATAGGTAGGTGTTCGCGTTTGGGAGCTACAGTATAATAGTATTAGGAAGCACTTCCTGGTAGGTTCAAGGTACGGGCGTAGACCCAACCCAACAACCTCTAATAACCCTGATAACCCAACATAACCCGACATAACCCTAACCCTAACTAAGCCGAACCCCAACCCGGACCCAAAGCGGGCCAGAAACGGGAGGGAAACGCGGCTAGCTGCGTCGCTTTTGGGTTGTTTTTTTTTGTTCCCCGATCTGCGGACCAAACCACATACTTTACATACACATATAATATATAATATTCCTCGGCCAATGAGGGGGCGTAAAAACTGCCCTCCAAGCTCCGTGCGGCCAGGTAGGTCTGCTGTCTAGGGTAGGCGACATTTATTTGTTGAATGTGAATCTTCCCAAGGTAGCTATTTACGCACTCTGGTTGGTCAAGGGGGTAATCTTAGAACCGGCTCAACCAGCCTAGGGTCTTTCCAAGCCACCACATCCCGATCCCGCCGAATCAATCTATAGAGTCTTTCCAAGGACAGCATCCTAGCTGCCGAGCCAACCTAAAGCCTTCACAAGCCACAGCATCCAAGCATCCAGGTTCGGGTTCGGGTTAGGGTTAGGGTTAGGGTTATAGGGTTAGGGTTCTGGTCGGTCGGGTGGTCGACTTTAGGCGCCACGGCCAAAACCCCCGTAACTATTCACAATCAATAACAGATGTCTAGGCCTCGCTGTCTATGATTCATCCAAAGTCTGACGCTGAGAAAATGTGGAACTTTAACCCGGTGAACAATCCTATGGCTCAGAAACGGGGGAGAAAAGCGGCTGCGCCGCTTTTCGATTTTTGTTTTTATTCCGATTTGGACCGCCACGTCTTTCTCGGCTCATGAGAGGGTGCAAAAGCTACCCTCCACCCTCTAAGTTCCGCGTGGCCAGTTAGTTGTATAGGCCTGCTGTCTACGAATTATGATTCACACCCAAAACCTGTGACGCTGAGAAAATGTGGAAGTATACAACCCGATGAACAATCCCATGGCCTAGGTATGTCATAAATATTTTGTTTTATAATAAAAATTATTTCCAATACGTCAGCTGCGAGTTCGATCAAATTAATAGTCGATACTCATCTTGGCAAGCTGCGTGATACTCCGGCCGCGCTTTTTTCAGATGTTTTCCTCTCTCAAGGTATAGGTTTGCAAAAACTCAAGAAACCAAAACGTTATAATAATTCCAACTGTTTTGGGTCAGCTCCTCGTTTGTCGGCCAGAAATATTATGCCATAAAGTGTTATTTCGATGCAGGATGGTGTGGGATCAGCACGGGCATATCATAGACCCACAACCCGGAACCCTAACCCTATAGACTAACCCTAACCCTGGCTCTAACCCGGATAAAAAAAAGTCGCCAGAAAAGTGGACCAAAAACGCAGCTGCGCCGTCTTCGTTTTTTTTAATGATACTTCAAGTAGTACAGTATAGTGTGAGATTCCACCACGAAGTACGTAAAAGTGCTTCCTGGCCCGCAAACATGAACAAACAGCCTCGTACCACCACAAAGATCCGCGCGACAAGATAGTAAGGTCAGCTCACAGCTAGTTGGGGACCACGGCGTCCGCGATAACATATTATACGAGTAATAGTTTTCCGGTTGCTTTCGTCTCCGGTAGGGCATACGGATCACCCTCTTCGTAAAAAACTTTAACCGGAGATATATTATGCAGACAGACAGACAGACAGACATACAGACTGTTCGCGGCGTGCTGCGCGAACGGTTTCCTAGGAGTTTTTTATTTGTTTTGACGTGAGAGACCGAAAAGGGCGGAGAGGAGGCCGCGAAAACGAAGCCGGGGTACAACAGCAGCAGCAGTGGTACAGTATTTTCTGTGGCCCTAAATAAGACTATATATAGCAACAGTAACAGCAGCGGCAGTACCACAGTAGTAGTAGTAGTAGTAGTAGCAGCATACTGTTGTGGGATAGCGTTGGGAGTCGGTTAAGCCCAGTACCTTAGGTCCAGACCTGGTATCTGATGGTACCATAACACTGTGGTTAGTATGTGGGATGTCGTGGAATAACGTGGAATAACGTGGAATAACGTGGAAAGTCCGTACCGGGTACCTGGTATGTGTGTGTGTGTGTTCGTCCCATTTATTCTGGGCGCCAGATGTTTGAACGCGCCAGCCGAGGTCACACAGGGGGAAGGTAAATACAGAAGATTTCTCTTCACCTTTCCTCCTGCGGTTCCTGCCTTAATTTTTACCGCGAGAGGGGTTCAGCCGTCCCTTTCCCTCGTCAACATTTAAAGTCGAATTTAGTTTAACCACGAGTAAAGTATCGCTTTCCACGCTAATCGCGAATTTTTGACGCCCGAGAGATTCGAACCAGCAACGTAGCCTTCAGAAGGTTTACGAGGTTACCAACTGAGAAATTAGGGACGCTAGAAGTGTTAAGTCTGTGGGACACCGTAGAATACCGTGGAAAGTCTAGCACGAGGTACCTGGTACCGTATACCGTACAGTAGCAGCACAATATTGTGGGGTAGCGTGGGGAGTCGATGGGATGCTGCGGAAAGTCGGTGGGATACCGTAAGGTGCCGTGGGAAGTCAGGGGGATACCGTGGGATACATCGGGGTACAGTGGTGTCCTAGTACGCCGAGTGGTGGGGTACAAGGGATGACGACACTGGGAGGCATAGATTCGAGTTGTATAGCTTGTTCTTATTAGATGCTTCTTCGATGGACCAGAGCTCTCGTGAGACGGGTCAAACTCCAAGTGACTGTGTGTGGCTTTGGATCGTACTAATAATGTCCGGCCACATCTACAGGTGACCACTTTGGGACTTAAAGAACGCAGATCCTGGAAGAGCCACATACTCTATCAGGTCCGCAACGACCGTTCTAGAGACCTACCTTCATATCTATAGCTAGCTACGAACATCACTCCCAACATTAGCCCACCCTGAATAGTCGTAGATGCAGATCACACGATGATCGAAGGATGGCAACTATAACACCATCCCAAAATCGGAAAGAGGGGGATCCAGGATGCCGCTATTCGAAACACCTGAAAAAAGACTATATATCTACCCTCACACCTCGTACATGAGGCTAAGACGTCCCTAGTAAAGTTAAAACGTCGTATACTAAACAATAAGGGAAAGCACGCCTGGCGAAAGCGGCGGGAGATACGAAGAACTATGTTCAACCTAAAAAAGAAACTGAAATGAAGGCGAGAAGAGGAAGCAGAAATACAGTGCGATGGGTACGGCCGGGGTCGACTACGGAAAACCTAGGAGGGCGCACAACGTAGGGTCGTTGCTCGGATCGCGGGAAACAAATACAGAAAGTTCGTCGAAAAAGAAAAAACAAACGCAAAGGCGACAAAAAAAATAGAACAAAGCGGGCACAGCAATTGACCCACAGAGTCGAAGATACGCTGCGAACTAGCTATGGTGGGTCGATAACAAGAGGCCTACGGGCTAACAACGTGGAGCCAATGGTCGGCAACGTGGGACCCTAGAAGGCTAGGTTGTAGGCGTATTACTAGCGGAACTTAAACGTGGCAGTGTAGGTCGCCGAAAAACAGGTGCGCGAAGAGAACATAATGCCAGAAGAAACGCTTTGTACTCGTAAACCAGGAAGATACGAAACCGTGTCCAGCGGACAAAATGCAAGAAAAAACGGGGTGCACAAACTACGGTAAAATACGATAGCACGATGTGGACAATCGGCGTGACGAAGTAGGCCAACTGAACCAGCGTGGCGGTCGAAAGGAAAACGAAGGTACACCCAAACAAAGAAGTCGTGTCCAACTGACACGCGAGACAAGAAAAGCGAGCGTATGGCAACCGTAGTAAAACGCGAAACCACGACGGAACGGTGGCCGCCGCTGAGCGGGCTAGCTGAACCGACGGCGCTGGTTGAAGAAAAACAAAAACATCCCCAAACAAAACGAAGACAAAGTACAACATCACCAGGATTCAGTAGGCGTCGTAAATCGAACCAACCAGAATCGTCGGTGATGGTCGGGATTCAACACTGACGCACCCAAAATGCCGTTAACATCGCGACTCGGTCGCCTGAATGACAGGAAGGCGCATAGAGTCAGTGGCTGTAGAAAACAACTAAGAAGAGGAAAAACAAATACCCCAGTGTAGAAGTTATACCAATGCCAACACGCACAGGAGCCAAATCGAAAACGGGGCAACTATCCAAAATCTACGATTTGCGATTAGTGAAGAATAACCAGAAATAACTACCCGCAATAAAATGAAGACAAAAATTAAAACCAACTACTCCCAGCTGTGCTAGCTAGACTAGCCAGAAGAGGCAGCGGTAGGGGTGGGAGCTTCGCGGGACGCATCAGAGTTCCGTAATACCCCGCGGGCCAGATTTCCAGTCCAGTGGCGTTGTAGGCACCACGATCCTTAATGGGCGTCCCGGGCGGTTGAGTAGCGCGAAGGCTGGAGGTCGATCTTGATCGATCCCGGGTCATCGAGGAAGCAGATGATGTAGGAGGTGTTCGGGGAAGGGCCCGAGGGAGTTGGGGGGGGACGGTGAGCGATCTTGCCCGGCCACCAGAGGCCGTCGCGTGCCTTGTACTACACGTGTGCCCCGGAAGGGAGGATGGTGGCGCTGAAGTGGCGAAGCCAGAGGTCACGGGAGACCAGGGAGTAGCCGGGGGCGAGGAAAAACTGGCCTTGTGACTGTGAGAGTTCCGGTTGTGCGGCGCCTATGCGCATTTGTCGGTATAGGCGGTTTGTCTGTCGGTGTTCGGTTGGGGTGCCGGACCAGTAAAGGAGGATGTGGCGCCTGGAGTGTTGGAGGTCGAGCTCACACTCCCAAGAAGGGCTTAGGAGTCCAGCCCAGTGGGTCTTGTACAGGACGGCGATGACCCGACCACGGCCACGAACAAGTTGGTAGCCCGTGATCTGTTCCACCTCGAGGCGCTCCGGCGGCGTAGAGGCGTCCTCGAGGGTCACGTGATAGGGGGTTGATTTTGTCGCGGAGGCGGTACGCGGGTACGTGGTGAGGCCCGAAGGTAGGTACTTAGGGATGTCGTGGATGTCGTCGGGGTTTCGGCAAGGCTTGCATCGCTCGACGGAGACCTGGCGGTTGGAGTTCCGTCCCGGTAGGTCGGTAGGAAGGTTGACGGAGAGGAGCTTGCATTGGAGTGGGCGGTTGTCGGGGGTATCGGAGGCGGGCACCGGGCCTAAGGCGAGGATTTTGAAGAGGCCGTTCCACTTCAAGGAAAGCTTCGTCTTCAGCACGATGGCGTCGGTGTCCTTTCTGGCGCCTTGGCGAATGGTGGAGGCGGAGTTGTAGACCCAGGCCCAACCGCCTACAGTGAAAGGTGGAGAGCGAAGGAGGGGGGCCAAGATGGGGGCGTTCCGGAGTTGCAGACGCGAAGCGGCGATGGCGTAGAGTTCTCGGACGATGAGGTAGGCGTGTTACTGTGGAGTCGGTGGCGAGGTTGATGCAGGCCAGGTGGTCGCGCTCGAAGCTCTGGTGTCCGCCGATGTTTGGAGGTTCGAAAACCGAGAGCGGGAGGCGGGGGAGGCGGCCAAGGTGGATCTCGTTGGGGGCAAGCCCCGTAGCTGCGTTGACAGAGTTGTTGTAGACCGACGCGACCTGCGGCAGGTTTAGATCCCAGTCGGTTTGCTGTTCGTTGACGACCATAGAGAGCATCTGGGCCAACGCGTGGTTAACGCGCTCGACGCCGCCGTTGGTGGAGGGGTGGTAAGCGCTGGTGTTGATCTTGTTGATGCGAAGTCGGGCGTAGATGGCGCGGGAAAGCTTGGAGCAAAACTGTTGGCCGTTGTCGGAGATGAGCGTTACGAGGCACCCCCAAAGAGTGATGTACTGGTGATGAGGATGTCGGCGGTGCCTTGCGGCTGTGAAGTTCGCTGCCGTAACTGCGTACATGTCGGCGCGGTGGTTGAAGCGGTCGGTGAAGAGGAAGGTGTAGGGGTTGCCTCGCGGGGGGAGTGGCAGTGGGTCGCTCACGGTGATGCCGGGGCTGTTAGGCAAAGGCATGGAAAGGGTAGGCCAACGGATTGTTTGGCGTGAAGTCATTCCGCGCTTGGCATTTGAGGCATCGGCGGATCCACCAGCGGGCGGAGATTTCCATACCGACCCACCAGAAAAAACGCGCAAGCAAGCGAACCGTTCTCGTCACCCCCAAGTGGCAGGAGGTCGTGGCGTAGCACGTGTGTAGTACCCAGGGACACATCAACATCGGAACGTAGACACGTGGGGCTGTGGCGGTGGAGGGTGGGTCGTTGCTCCCGGCAGGAGGGTTGGTTGGTCGGTGAACCAGGAGGACGGTGTCGTCGTCTGTGCGATGGGGCTGGCTTTTGGCGGCGAGCGTAAGGACGTAGGAAAGCCGGGGGCATCGAACCGAGGGGATATAATCCAGGAAATCGGTCGGAGGAGAAGGGAAGCCCAAGGATAACAAGCGGATGGCAGCGGAGCAGGGGACCTCGGCGCGCCGCTCGCGCGCCAAGTCCTTGTGGGTGTAGCGCTCTACGCAGAAAAGAAGGTAGGGGTCGTCGTCGGGTTCGACGAAAGGCTCCGGAAGGGGAAGCGGAGGTGACGGTGTTGGAGTCGGGCTTGAGGGGTCGTGGTCGGCCTCGATGGTGGGCTCCGTGGGGTGGAGCTTCGATGGTGTAAGGTTCCATGAAGAGGGCGGTGTCGAGGTCGAGATTGAACCGTAAGGTACCAGCGTCGCGGTTTGTGTTGGTTGTGGTGGAGGGGCGGCCAGAGGCGTTGTCGGTTTTTGATGGCCTCCGCGAAGCCCTGACCGGTGGCGCGGGGCGGCGGGGAGATGGAGATATTGCGGGCGCAGTTTCCGGGGGTCGGCGATCGAAACCATAGTTGGGTGTGGCTCTAGGGGTTCCAGCAGCGGCGGCGAAGCGATGGCGGGTCCGAGAAGAGATCAGGTCCGAAGGGGCCGGTGTCGCGGCGCCAGTTGTGGATGGCGGGGAGTCTGCTAACCAAGCCGGGAGGAGCGCCGGCTTCCATGGCGGGTTTCTCGGAGCTGGCGAGTGGCTCGGCGGTGTGGTCGTGCGTCGAAGGAGGTGCGATGAAGACATTGGAGGTGGTGAAGGGGTTGGGGCGCTCCATGTGTGGTCCCAGTCGGCGGAAGTCGCCGAAGTCTTCGTTGGTGAAGGGGAGAGGTTGGGCGGTGGGGATGGCGCAGGAAGGAGGGGAAATGAGCCCACCCAAGCCCATACCCAGCATGGGTGGCGTGTAAGGCGTGGGTCAACAGGGACGTATGAAGTAGACACCGGCGGGGGCGTCGAGGCTGCAGGGTCCCGTGCGGTCGGCGTCGGTGGCTGGTTGGGGGAGACGGGAGAGGGAGGCGGCGTTGCCGTTGGCCGTGCATTTACAGGGTACACGTGTAGGCTGAAAAGAACTCCAACCAACGCCTGACGCGGGCGGTGTGCTCGCCAACCTTGCTGATGCTCTCAAGCGCCTTGTGGTCCGAGTAGATCCTGAAGTTGGTCGACCAAAGGTGACCGCGTAGCCGTTTTATTACCCAAACGATGCTACCGGCTTCAAGGTCGAGGGGGGTCCAGTTGCGTTCGGAGTCGAAGGTGGCGCGGCTGATGAAGAGGATGGGACGAACGGTGCCGTCGGGTTGTTCCTGCTCGAGGGTGGCGCCGAAGCCGTCGCGGCTGGCGTCGCAATACAAGCGGAACGGGCGGGAGTTGTCGGCGACGGCGTCCCAGTCCGGGTAGACTAGGATCGGGGGCTGGCCGATTTCACTGAGGGTGTCGCGGATGATGGCTTCCATGGCGGGTGTGAAGACGAACTTGACGCCATGCTTCAGTAGAGCGTTGATGGGGCGAAGATGCCTCGAAAGGTTTTCCAGGAACTTTCCGTAGTAGTTGATGCCCACGACGAGCGCGCGCACTTGCTTCTGGTTTTTGGGCATGGGCATCTTGGACAGGGCGGCGACCTTTCCGGAATTTGGGCTGAAGCCGCCGGCGGAGATGGTGTGTCCAAGAAAGTCGGCTTTGGTGACGCCAAGTTTGGTTTTGACCGGAGAAAGCTTCAGGTTGCGCTTCCGGAGGCGTTCGAAAAGGGCGCGGACGTTGAAGACGAGGGCGGAGGGGTCAGGGTCGAAGACGATGATGTCGTCGAGGTAGGCGGCGACGTTTTCGATTTCTTTGATGACTTCGTGAATCACCTTGACGAACCAGCCGGGGGCGGCACTGCTGCCTTGAGGCATTACCAGCCATTCGAAGAGTCGGGCGGGCATGCAGAAGGCGGTCAACGGGATGGTGCCGTCGTCGATGGTGATCTTGTGAAATGATGACACCAAGTCGAACAGGGAAAATATGCGTCCTTTTGCCCAGGGAGTTGAGAACCTCGTCGACGCGGGGAATGGGGAGTTGTTCGAGGGAACGGATGGCGTTCACCTTCTTGTAGTTGACAGTGATGCGAACATCACCGTCCTTCTTGGGAGTAGCGACCATGGGGCTGGCGTAGGACGACTTGGAGTGTTGGATAAGTCCGGCGGCCATGTATTGGTCGAGGAGGGCGTTAATCTTCTTGGCTATGATAGGATTCATCCGGTATGGGCCGGGGGTGACGGGGGCGCTGCCCGGTGGTACGGTGATCTTGAACGGGATCAACGAACATGAGCCGAAGTCGGTCTTGGACGTAGAGAAGACGTCCAGGAACTCGCAAAGAACGTCGCCCAGTTCGTCGATCACCGCAACAGTGGGCACTCGGTAGTATACCGTGGGATACCGTGGCAAGGCGGTGAGATACCGTGGATACCGTGGGAAGTTCACGAGATACGGTATACACCGTGGGATGCCGTGGGAAGTCGGTGCAACACCATGGGATACCGTGGGACGTCGGTGGGATACCGTGGGTACATCATGATACGTTAGTTGGCCTTCGATGAGATACCGTGGGATATCGCAGCAATTCGGTGGGATACCGTGGATACCGTGGGAAGTACGTGAGATACCGCATACACCGTGGGCTGCCGTGGGAGGTTTGGGAGATATCGTGGGATACTGTGGGATACCGTGGGACGTCGGTGGGGCACCGTGTACACCAATATACAGTAGTGCACCTTCAGCGAAATATCGTGGGATACCGTGGTAGTTTGGTGGGATGCCGTGGGATACCGAGAGAAGTCGGCGAGCTACAGCGGGGCGGCGTTAGCCGTAGAAATCTTGTATTTTGGTTTTGTAAAACTATTGCAAATACCCCAGATGTGAATTCGACAAGTTGATTGGTTGCTACTCATCTTTGCAAACTGCGCGATACTTTGGCCGCGCGGTTGCATGGATGCATGATATATGTACAGGTTCACAGCGCTATACTCCGGGAAGGCTGACTGGAATGTATCTCTAGAGATGTGCCTTAAGGTCAGACGTGGCGGCGATATCAGTTGGCCGGGAGGTTACTGGTGCCCTTGGGTCTGTGAGGCAAGAAGGAAAACAACAACGCTCACATCACACGCAAGTGCAGTGGGGGGCTCCCAACAGTGCCGGTTGAGTAGCATGTCTCAACAAAAAACTTCTCTTTTTTGGCCTTCCCCGGATCCTTTCATCGACGAAAGCAATGCCTCTCTCTGGTCTTCCCGTGATAGGGTCCTTACATCAACGAAAGGAAAACGCTTTCGAGGGGACCAAAACAAAACACAACCTTCAAACAACGTAGCACTGCATCTAGTACATCGAGAGCCCGCGAAAGAAAGATATAGAAATGAAGCGAGACGTCCTTCGCCAATCGTCCAGGGTCGACGATGACACGGTGCGGACACGCCCACCAATCAAATGGACGCCCGCTTGCATCAACCATTTCAGAAGCGCACTATGGGGCACGCAAATATGCGGGTACCAGCACCTCCACCCCTACACCGCTAAACTTAGGCACTCCGTGAGGACATCCCAGTATGACTCCAGACGCATGCATGCCTACATATCAGTAGTAAACCCGCGATAATGTTGCAGGAAGGCCCCCGACGCCACAGCACCCGCACGTCGGGACCAATAACTCTTTTGGCATCCGGACATAGCGGGACGAAACAAAATCAAGATTGGAAAAGCCCACCGTCTAAGACGAGCAGTAAGACCATGGTGTCTCGTGTCATGCGACCCCTGGCATTGCTGTATTAATTCCCCCAACCAAGCAATGGTTGTTGCTGTACTCGTCATTTCTTGTCGTCATTTTTTTCCCTCTGAAGTCCCTACTGCAACATCTATCTCACACTAATTCCAGGCAGTTTGCCCAAAACAAAAAGTGGGTGCAGTTCTAGAAGGGGGTTAAACATAAAAAATTGGCTATTGTTTGCAATACAAAAGGGGCCAGCGCTCCCGCCCCCCCCGCCCCCCCCCTTCCCCCCGAACCCTCCCCACCCTGAACACCCCGAGTCATATTATACGGTTCGGTACCGAAACTCGGCAAACAAAGGACGGCAGCGGTAACGACAACAGCTACAACAATACCCGAGTCATATTATTACACACATCAGGCAGATGACGATCTAGATCATCTAGATCCTACAGCTGTCGTTGTGACACGTTGAGCACAGGATATGTGTAGTCCAGGTCCAACGCAGGAAACAAGTGCTAACAAATAGATCATCCAGATCATCCGGCTCCTACCCGACAACATGATCTGTCGCCCATACAGATCGTATAGACCAGGGATCTATCTGCCCTGAAAGACAGATCACACAGATCATGAATGGCGATCTGATCTGTCCAACGTGTGGTAATACAAGATCCGATGCCAAAACTCGGCAAACCGAGGACAGCAACGACAACAGTAACGACATCACCAACGACAACGGTAGGCCGTCATGCGCTTGCACCCCCCCCCCCACCGGCTGCTCCTGCTCTCGCGGCCGTCGCGCTCCCTGTCGCTGCGCTCCCCCCTCCCCCGCCCCCGAACATGCCGGTGAAGTTGGACATCCACGCCACCGTTTGCGCTTCTCGTTTTTCCTGCAACTCCCTTCGCTCCTGCAACGTTTTGAATAAAAAGTCAAGTTATGCAATACCAGGTTTGTATTATTAGTACATAATACATGGGGTCTATTGGTAGAGAGTTTATTGGTGCATGTGGGTCTCAAAAGCGGGATCTAGTCCCTGGCAAGCAGTGGTGCCTAGAGCAATCGTTGTGTAGGAGGATGAGCGAGCGTTGGAGAGATGCCAGACTACGCGAGCACAAGGCACTACCGTAGCTGTCGGGCTAGCCCATGGCAGGCAGTGGTGCCCAGAGAAATCGTTGTGTAGGAGGACGAGCGAACGTTGGAGAGACGCCAGACTACGCGAGCACAAGGCACTACCGTACCGTGCTGTCGGGCTAGCTGCTAACGCTGTTGTTCTGTAATACATTAACAAAAAAACGAGAAAACAGGAAATGTTTCGCATAAAAAACACTACGAGCAAAGACGCGTTTCGACGAAATCCTCCTCTCACAGCTGTACTGTATTAAATGAAAAATACACTATTACGGGGGAACGTAGTTAATAGGACCTACGGTAGACGAAAAAAAACTACACATTTCCCTATTTTTACTAACAATATTTGGTCCTATTTGCTATGGTCCCCCGTAATAGATCATCTATTAATAGTCGGGCGAGGTGGGGTGCGTGTGCGGAAAAGAAATCAACGAAAAAAACCGCGTTGCGTGATAACAAACAAAAGTTGGTAAAACTCACAGCTATAGAGCTCTATACTGGTACCATACAGCAGTGGGGGTCTCCATATAGCGCCGGTCGAGTAGCGCCTATAGCCGGTATAGTGCAGGTGAAATCGCTTGGCACGACTGGAACCCGCCAAACTACTCTAGTACCAGTATCGGTACCAGACCCGATAGTGCCGGGGTCCGGTACAATGCCGGTGTTGTTGGCTAGCACATACCGGCATTATAGGGAGACCAACACTAACACGACGGACGAAAACAGTGAAGCTTACCACATTTTCGAGAAAATGGTTCGAGGCACACCGCTTACGAGACGAAGAAGGAGAGTACCCCTACATTGGTTGATTGGTTTATAGGGTTTAGGGTTAAGTATTAAATAGAGTGCAAAGCGTATGCCAACCATTTTCTCCAATAAGTGCGAAGCTACTCGTGTCATACCCTCGACGAAAACCCTAACCAATCAGCCCTACGCACCTCCTCTGAAAACTGCAGAACCGTCGCTATCGCGCGTTCCATGTGCTCGCGCGCCTCCCCCTCGTCCGTCCCCAGGTACTTCAGCATCAGGTTCTTCAGGTACTGCAGCTTCGGGTCTTGCGCCTCTAGCCCCCCCCCGCCTCCGGCCCCGGCGCCCTGATGAAACACGCCGCCGAGAGGTTTTCAATCAGGCAATATTCATAGATCGTAAAATAAAACCGGAAAAGTTGGTCTCAAACATTTGGTCGGAAAAATTCGGTGGGGCAAGTGGCTTTCGATCGGGATAATTGGTCGGAAAATGTAAATTTGATTGGAAAGTTTGGTTGGAAAGAAAATTCGGTGGGATACCCAGGCTCGTTTCGGAAAAAGCAAAAGTGCCACCCAACACCCAACACAAAAACAAAAAGTCTGCTGAAGCTACTGGTGAGCGGGGTGGGAAACGCTGTAGCAAATCGCTTATTTTCTTCTCGGAGACTATAAACCACTCCTGAACCCGCGACAATGCGGTTCAACACAACGCGCGTAACCGATACCTACTGCAGCAGTAGACTATTACGGGGGACCATAGTAAATAGGACCTACGGTACATACAAAAACCTATACTTTTCTCTGTTTTTACTCAAAATATTTGGTCATATTTACTATGGTCCACCGTAATAGGGTGTTTGCGGGATATGTACCAAATTTGGTTGGGTAGGTAAACACTTAACCTTAGTATAGAAACCGACGAACGTCATATTACCCAAGGTGAACCCACCCCCACGAAATATTAGGTTAGAAGTGTGCCCCATTCTAGCCCGTTTGTTTACCATATTTCGTGGGATGGTTTGGCCTCTGGTTTTGACGTTCGATGATTTAAAAACTATTATATAATACGAGTGTGATGTTTTCCTACCTGACTCCTACCCAACTAAATTTGGCACATCCCGCAAACACCCTATTAACCCTTTTGAAGCCCGTTTTATATCGACCAAAAACAAGAGATTTGCGATATTATCAACCGTCCAGGGAGAGCCTGCCGCAGTACGAGTATGTACCAGAATGCCGTGGGTGTGTCGTATACCTGCTACCGTTGCGCTTTGAACACACATTCTAGCCGGCGTCCCCGGCTGCTTCGTGTGACCGATTCTCGAATCGTCAATT
>JBBMKB010069276.1:0-14496 GCA_037833945.1 Alaria marginata
AACACCAACGCCCCCTCCTCCTGCGAAGCCCAACTCGCCACCTGCGATTTTGGAAGGCTGGCATCCCCCCCTTCATCCCATACCATCCCCACCCCGCTCCCCCACCCCACCCCCCCGCCACTTTACTTCTCGTTCCTAGACCTCCAACTGCTCTTCTCCACTCATCTCTCACCTCATATTCGGTGACTCGATCACCATTGCCTCCTTCGTTTCGGCTATGAACACCAACTCCGCTCCTGCTACGAATTCCAACTCGCCACCTGTGGCTTTGGACGGCACCCCCCGCCCCCGCCCCCCGCTCCTCCTCTCGCTTCTAGCGCTCCAACCACCCTTCTCCGCTCATATCTCACCTCGCGGTCGGTGACTCGATCACCGTCGCCTTCTCCGTTTCGGGCATGAACACCAAGGTCTCCTCCTGCTACAGAGCTCAACTCGTCACCTGTGGTTTAGGACGGCACCCCCCCCCTTCCGCCCCCTTCCTCTCGTTGCTAGCCCTGTAACCACCCTTCTCCGCTAATCTCTCACCTCTCGTTCGCCGACTCGATCACCGTTGCCTCCTCGGCTTCGGCCTTGAACACCAACGCCTCCTCCTTCTGCGGAGCCCAACTTTCCACCTGTGATTTTGGAATGCACCCCTCCCACTCCCACCCCTACATACTAATGGTGTTGTGTATCTTCTCTGACAAATTCCATCAGTTCTAAAGATCGTCGATGGGCTATCGATAACGTACCCGCTGAACCCCGCACGGCCGCCACCCAACCAGCCAATGTTCAGTTAATGTATCTCGATTCGAGCAAACACCGACAGCATTCCACGTTTATTACCATTTATAAACATATCCGAACTTAAATGGCTGAGTCGTTGCGTAGAATACTCTTTCCGCTCCTTGATGGCAAGGAAAATAACGGTCTTCGTGTCGACAAATTGTCGTGTTTCGCCTTCGTTAGCACGGACGTGCTGGGATATTATATTGGCTACGATAGCAACCCTGCATCTGAGCGAAGACATGTTCAACCAATCAACATGCTCAACCAATCGACGGCGGCGCACGACTGCATGTGTTAAATACAAGGTGCTACCCACTGACCTGTTGTTGCTGTTGTTGGTGTTGTTCCCACATGAACTCGCGTAATCAAATCCGCGGTCACAGGACAGGCTCCAGTCACTCTGGAGTGGAACACCTAATCAATCGTGACTGAGTAGGCCAGTGAGTAACACAAAGCATCAAAGGGAACACCGTACACACTAGTTGGTAAATAGGAGTGACAAACTCGTAAGGTGCGTGTTCTGTACTGAACATGTTTTCACCCTGTTTGGATTTCAGAGGGAAACAGTGACGATATCAGCTGGCCATTACGGCATCGGCCACTACTTGGTGGGGGGGGTGATAACTCTAGTGTTCAAACTGCAATGAAAGAAGATGAACGACACTTGCGCAACGCGCGATCCTACCGGTACTGCCGCGCACTTGAACCACTCGCAGAAGGCTGATAAAGACCGATGCTATATTTGTTGTCTCTCTCTCTGGGTCCCAAAAAGGTTAAACGGTGATCAACCGACCAAAGCTACGGTGGAGGGGTCACTTTTGGGGGCTGTTTTTGCAGTGGCTCGGGGTCACTCACGCGAGTGACCCCCCTGTTCCTTTGCGGTCTTAAGCTTTCGTGCTGTTTTAACTTTGCGGTATAAACCCGGCATGGAATGGTTAGCGACGCCACGCCAAACAAATGGACTAAAACGTTTTTGTCTTTGATGTACAGAGTCACTCGGGCGAGTAGCTCAAACCCGGTAGTGAAACAGGGGGTATAGCATCCCCCCTACCGTAGCCTTGCTCAACCGCAAACCTGCCAGACACGACCAGAAAACGCTCTGCGCGCCAAACCTCTACAATCATAATCGTGCTCGGGCATTATTTGGTAGCGGGGGGGCGGACGAGCTCGGTCTTCATGGTCACAAATGTCTACTCAGTGTAGTTGGCGAGGTGCCCAACGAAAGCAAAAGAAGAGCAAAACCGTGACAGCTGCAAATAATTCCACCAGACCTCGCGGACGCTGCCAAGATTTGTCAGAACAACATATCCATACCTCCTGTCGACAAGGATCTAGATGGTCTAGATCGTCATCTGTCCGAGGTGTGCAAGGTTTGTTAGCAAGCTAAGGAACGAGCCTGCGCTTGCTGGTCGCCGGTACCCTCCTTGTTGTTGCTACACTGGCAAAATTCTTCGTCGTGCAGGCTGATGAGCAGAAGTTTGTTTTGCTCGCAACTACAGTACCGGTAGACTAATACATACGTATTGCACTCAGCCTCTCTTCCACTGCAATATGTTTCAGTCTCTAATTCCAAGAAATTTGTCCCCAAAACGCGGGTGCGATCACAAAGGGGTTGATTAAAGCGCCCTCTGGGGACGACTACCGATACGTTCTCGAGGGCTCACGGATGCCAGTCATCGCTCACCACCTTGGGAGAACTCGAGCGAGCATATGCGCCAACGGAGAAGAAAACGTATTGTGTTCAAAGATCCTAGCTTCAGATCCCGGCATACTATGTACTCATTATTTCACTGTACAGTAGTATATAATTGTAATAAACTGGATTATAACCAGCGATATCTGACCGATATCTACTGTATGTACTGTAGTACAGTATATATGAAGGCATCAAGGCCAACACGAACAGCTAAAACAAGGGCACGATGTGAGAACAAACATACCAGTGGGGCCCAGAACACCTCTCTGTGGTGAATGTTATAATCAACAACCTTGTTGATGTACTGCTGTACCACCCAACTATCACCCAAGTATGATGATCATACAGAGGACGCGTGCTATGTATGACAGGGGAGGTACTACAGTACTTCTGAGGTTCATCACCGGAGGACACCCACACACCGACTTTGGAGAAAAAAACGCGCGCAACCCGACTATGTGTGACAACTCCATGGGCTAGCTATACAACACTGAAGAACGTATCATACGACATTTACGGGATTGCAAATGTGTACGGAAGGTATACCGGTAGTTCTTCACGTGAGGTGCTCGGTCAGCCAGAAACATACCCGGTATAAAAATATGACCCCAGCAGTCTTAATACGATAATTATCGTAGCACGTGCGAAATGGTGCACTCAGCGAGTGACGGAAACGACGGGCTGCGAGCATTGGGCACGTGTTATGGAGTGTTCGTAGCTAGCTATATACATGAAGTAGGTCTCTAGAACGGTCCTTCAAAGAAATACCAATGAATGATATGGCGCTCGAGTTTAATCCCTGTGCAAAGTCTCGCGGTATGATATGTAACAGGTATTATGTGGTTCAATAATATATGCCCGGTACCATTCAATGTCCCGCGAAGTGGGCCCGAGGCCAGCTCGGTGTCATAGCCGAGAGGTTCGTCGACGCACACGAAGATCTCGTCGACGAATATCAATATCTCGTCTACGCATATAAATATCGTCAACGCATATGAAGATCGTTCAAGCACATGAATAGGATATGACGAAATGTCTCTTTTAGTAAAATGTCTCGGAGTTACACGTTACACAATAGACCTGATGATGCGGTATATCTTCGATCTTCAAGTGCAACGGATTCTGTTACAATGTTACGAGTTTATTAATAATATCAATAGTAGATCCAGCGAACGACGTCTCCGCGCACCGTGCACCGTGCACCATGCATGCCCTTTCTCCTCTTTACCGTCTTGATACACTTTGTACATGGGGCTTCCCTCAACCGGGACGCGTGGCTCACGTGAGGAACACGTTACTTTGTGTGGGGCATCCATGGCAAGGCAGAGCTATCCCAAGAATCTTGTGCTCCTCCGCGCCATGGTGATGCCGCTGCTTGCGGCTGTCACTCGAACAATGTTGTGCAACCTGTCACTTATACGATGAACCAAACGTATCTGACCTAAAAACGCCGTTTGCTCCGCTCTCTGGTATACCCAGCCCCCCACACCCCTGAACCATCAACGGATGTACCCACACCGTGCCCACACCTGACATCAATTGCCTGTTGGTTGCTGTGTTGCACCGCTGCGCCTGCTTTGGGTGGCCACTGGCGGTCCTTTGGGTCCTAGCCTTTGCAATGAAACTGTTTTTCGTTGAACATGTGTTGGTCTCTGGCGGCCAGGCTTCAGGCTTACACTGATGGAGGGGGGGCGTTGTCGCCGGGTTCGCCCCTCGAGTATCGCGAGTGACGATCATTCTACCTCGTGCCCCGCCGAGGATCCAGTCGTGCTGTACGGCGGTACGTCCGCGAGTGGCTGCGGATCGAAGGGCATGATGCCTGTGGGTGGTGAGCAGTGCGTAGCTCCTCGCGTTGCGGGGGCTACGGGGGGTCGACCCTTTGGCCGTTGGCTGGCGGCTGTTTTTGATCTTTGATTGGTGTAACGATGCCTGAACCACATATGATTGGTTGATACCAAAGATCTCTTTTTCGGCGTGGAGGTTTCGAAGTATTGTAAAGGCTTTCTCAACTCAACCAAAAAACGGGTTACGGGGGTGTACTCGATGCACTCGATGCACCTTCGAGGCACCGCTCCCCGCGAAGCTACGGATCCATGTCGGAGATGGCGAAACAAGCTCCCGGAATGGAGATAGACGCCACGCTGCTAGTTACTGCCAAGAACCCACGCGGAATCCCGCAGGTGGTTTTCATTGTGAGTCTAAAAGCAACAGCATGGAGTTGCGAGGAAAACAGCAGTTTGTCTGATTTTCCCACCTTTTTTCAAGTTTCCATCCTCCTGCTGTGTGCCCTGTGCTCTGGTACGAGTGCGTGGCTGTGGCTAGTAGCTAGATAGTGTTGTTGCAGAGCATAAACCTCGGGTAGTTGGGGGCATGTAGATTCGTGCGATGGATGACCTAGATTGCAAAATATTTGTGTTGGAAGAGATTCGCAATGTTCCACCATGGCCAAGGCGCCATGGCCGCTCGCATTTCACTCTATGCGACCTGGTACATCCCAGTACGATACGATTGCTGAGCGGTTCTGCCTCTCGTAGGTCTTGGTTCTGCCTCTCTCTGGCGAGGCTGCTAGGTACATCTCAACGGAAGCGCAATTTACTCTACAACCCCCGCAGAGAGGCACTAGGTTGAGATACCACGGCTCTCGCTCAGGTGTTCTAGAGATATCTTGTATATACCTGGTACAGCAATAACACATCTGGCGTCTATACGCTCTAAACCTCACGAGTACAATTAATGGAGTTGCAAACGGCAACCGGAGGTGACCCGGGTGCGAATGGATTGCTGCTGCTGTATCATACCGGTACTCCAGAATATATGTTCTGTCTTCGGGTCGTACTGCTGCTGTATCTCGGGTCGCGTCGTACTTCTGCTGTATATACCTCGCAGCTCGGGTCGGGTTTGGACAAACGTTTACTGCGGTGCAGCACGTCGCCCACACAGTCAAAGTCTTTGAGTCCACGTTGTCGTATGACATAAGCCGCCTGAACGAGCGGTTGTGTGTTTATACGCGACGTTTGGTATCACGACCTTGGCGCGCGAGCGCTCTACCAGATATTCAGTACCACCGGTATTCAACTGCCGTGATGGGGCAGGCTGGAATAGGTTCATACATAGCGCGCGCATGGTGTCGAACATAGAGTGGAAGAGTAGGCACCTCCCGAGTATGAAATGCATCAGAGGGAGAAACGTGCGTGTTACCTGTTACTCTCAAGCGCTTGGCAACGGATGCTTGCCCCTCGTAGTTATAGGCTCGTCTGTAGTCTAAACATGTACGAGCGACAAGTCGAGTCCGAGCAGAGTCTTGACCGACAGAAAGATTATCGGAAACACAGCGAACGAATTCAATCGAACATTGAGAAAACGGACTGCCCTTGACTAGCATACACCGGTATATATGTACGAGTCTGCGAGCCTAGAAGTATCACATACAGACATGGCTGCTCGTTCTTTTCAACGGGTATTTCACAATTTGATTGCTGCGGGTTGGACATCGTATCGATTCCCCCCGTATCTACACTGTACATCAGCACAGCAGCCCCCCCAACCTCCAGCATTTACTGTCGGACGTTTCGTGGTCAAGGCTGGTCATTTTTCCGCTGATTGAGGAGGAAAGCGTTGCCGAGCATCACTTTTCACTCATCACTCACCTCCGGCTTAATCTTTGACGGGCCGTAAAAAAAACAAACAATGGGCTGTATACTTTCGTAGGGTCGGTGCTACGACTCTCTGAGCCAGGCTATGCGGTTGTTGGAGTAAACGTTAACCTTTTCGTATCTTCAGTACACAGCCAGGGCTATTGTTGGTATACAGCGAGGGCTTCTGTTAGCATACAGCCAGGGCTTATGTTAGCACGGTACAGCCAGGCTGAAGGCAAAAACAGGGCTCGGAAGCGAGGCGGGGTCGACGCACGCCTGCTAGGAGCGTTCGTGTTCCCTTCGGCCAAGAGTAGAATACCAAACTCTAATCGTCACCGTCTTCAGTATGACAAGGGTATTTCGGACTTGGTCTATTATTAGCCATGGTTGACGAAGGTGGTTTTGTTCTGAAGCCATGAAATGAGGGCGCACGAATACGAGTACGAGCGAATGCAAGTTTCTAATTTTGACGGCGCCATAACATATACATCGAAGTACATCCCTTTCTCATTGCCTGAAGCGTCAGGCAACCACCAACGCACACAAGTTGACGACAGATATCATACCAGGGACAGCTGTTCTATCGTACGTGAAGCTAAAAAGTGCGCCACGGTCAGCCTCGTCGTCCCGATGTACGATTCATACTTACTAGCGATGCGGCCACGGCTCCCCCCGTGGCGCTAGGTCTGCGTTGCCCATAGTGGGAAGCAAGTATACGGGCTGGACAGAGGATCACTCCAGCACATACACGACATAAAAACACTGATTGGTTCAATGGCTGTGTCAGCAAGCTCCTCAATCTCCGAAAAGGAGGAGCGCTGGTGTGAGGGAAAACAAGACCAAAGTCGACTGGCAGAGCTCCGCCCGTGGCGCTAGATCTGCGTTGCCCATAGTAGTCACCAAGTATATGAGCGGGACAGAGGATCACTCCAGAACATACGTAACATACAACACTGATTGATTAGATGGCTCTTTAAAAGGAGGAGCGCTTGTGTGAGGGAAAGCAGGAGCAAAATTCGACTGGCAGAGCCAGCGGCCGGTCGAGAATGATGGTGGCTTGGCACACGGGTACGTAGGTGCACACCTGATATGTTGTACGTAAATAGCGTCCCTGCTGGTGTCCTTGCTGGCTAGGCCAGCGGGACAGAGGATCACTCTCTTTGCCGTTTTTGATAAGGCACGCATTTCTTATTTTTCTAGTAAAACAAAAATCACCCGGGACTACTTTTGTATGTTGCGATTCTGCCGTAAAACGAAATCGATGTTGACTTTCGTCCCTTTCTCCTTTCCCAATGGTTCACCCATCGACATCTGCATAAAACATCAACCAACGTAAAAGGATTTTTTTTCTGGCGCTTGATTGTTTTATTTCTGACGGACCCATAAAAACGGAAACGTTATTTCGCTTTCATTGGTAGAGCTAACAAGCAAAAGTCTGCACCCCCCATGCTCGCGCTGATACTCGGCGTTTTTTTTTCAGGATGACGTGGTTCAGTTCCTGACCCGATTAGGCGTGGAAGAGGTGGAAGCGCCAATTGGAGCCTTCAACGAGCTTTACAGGTACCGGCATTATTACGAGCGACTCGAGCTTCTAGTTTACGACGGCACCAAAAATAGGGGCTCATTTCCAGACTCGCGTGCCCGCCCGAGTCTCCATGTCCCGTCCGACATTCAGAATCTCAGAAATCGAACAAACCGAGGAACGGTCTATTACTACTGTGTAGTTTTTTTTCGAACACACCTCTCATTCTTCCCACCAACGCACACAGTTGACGACAGTTTCAAATATCCACCAGCGCGAGTTCCTAGAGAGAGCTACTGTCTGTTATATTTTAGTGGCCGTGAAGCTCTAAGATTGAAGCTCCCTTACAAGGTGCGGTTTCCATTAGCATAGGCCTAAATGGTGTGTTTTTTCAGCTGCAAATCGGTAGCGTGCATGACTCCGGTCGTATGGTGCGGCGTCACCTGTCCTTAGTATACAGTGTTTTGCCATATTCGTGTATATATGTTGCGCACTATTGACAATATATCACCAGGGCATGTGGTTTACGAAAGCAATGCCTGTGAGTACACTGAAAGCTTGCAAGACTGACGAGCGTGTTTTCTATTTACGCCGCCCTCTTTACTCAGCAAGTACAAGCTGATGGAGAGCAACATGGACAAGGTGAAGCAGTCCATGAAGGACAAGGTGCCGGAAATCGAGCGGTCGCTGGATCTTGTACGACACCTCCAAGAGCGACAGGTATCATCGTATCATGGTTGGTGGTACCATGGTTGACGATATGGTAGTTGACTGTGTCATGGTTGATGATACTTCGTATGAGGGTATCATGGTTGATGATTATGATGGTATGGCGGTTGATGGTGTGATGGTATCGCATGATGCATGCAGCAAACTCCCCTGACTCACTCGTCCTGTTGAAGATGCATTCCGTGCACTATTTGGAACCTGGCGCACCCGTGGCTATGTGGCTAGTCTATGTTCACCAAGACCACACCACGCATAACAGGTTATCGCCAGGTTTCGCCTGGCGCGCTTGTCTGTGTTTTTTTTTATGTAACGGATTAGCGCACGTGTTCTAGAGGACCCCCTAAAACAATTGCACCCCAAGAAAAAATATCAAACCGCGCTTGATGGCCTACATCCCGAATGGGTTTCGTAACAAATACTTCAAGTATGTACCTTACTCATTGCTGTGTTCGCGCTGCGGTGCTTCTTCTGGTCTTCGGGCCCTCAGGCGAAGCAAGAAACGGTAAGAACGCACTACAGCTTGGCCGACACGGTATTCGCTCAGGCCGAGCTCAAGTGCGACGGACGAGTGTGCATCTGGCTCGGGGTGAGTCGCGTCGTCCCGTTTATTACGAGCGAACGCGAGTTTCTAATTAGCACAGCGCCTAACAATAAGGATCCCTTTCGAGATGGCTCAAGCCTGGTATTTTTTAGGTTTTGTGTTCGCCGCCGACCGAGATTCGTGTACTGCTTGGTTGAAGAGTTCATTTTGCACGCACGCAAGCTGACGACACTTACAAATATCCTGCTTCGTGAGTTGCTATTAATAGCGACAGCTATACTATCTTGGAGCACAGGCAACGCAAGGGACGATGTCGACCTTTGCGTGTAGCAGCCACGTTTAGAGCGCGACCCCAGGTTGGTGGGATAAGTCCTCCTGCAAGAGCGATGCCGCACCTGCGGCCAGGCTGTTGTTGTAGGAAATACTGGTAGAACGTACCAACTACTCCTGTTGATGTATAGCTAACCGTGGCTATTGAACAACAGGATAGAGCCTCCTGCAAGAGCTATGCCGTACCTGCAGCTAAGCTGTTGGTTGTAGGAAAGAGTATTAATAGTAGGAGTACAGGTACTGCATTTGTTACCTAAATGTGGATATTGAACACCATTGACTTCGGTCTCTACGAGTTATGGTTCTATACGTGGGACGTAACCGAACTAGATATGATATAGCACGAAACACGCCAGGGGTACGAGTACTGCTGTGTGTTTCCTCGTATTATATGACACGCAATATCCTTGCCGTTGACATCCACCCTATTATTTAAGTTCCGGTTCGACGAACCTATTGATACGGAAGTTCTGGTTCGACGAACAGCGGTTGGACCGCTAAATGTTTTGAATTGACACCCTGTTATCATATGCCAGCTGCTCTCTCCCGTAACCCCGCACAACGATGCTTTTCGCGTTCGTCTGACTAATTTGTGACCTAATTGTGACCAGGCGTCAGTGATGGTGGAATACTCTTACGATGAGGCGGTGACATTGCTAGAGAGCAACTTGGCAACTGCGCTGGACAAGCAGGTGACGCATACTCCTAGTAGTACTACTAATAATCGTACTACTAATCGTACTACTGTTAATAATACAGTAGTACTATTAACAGTACTAATAATACGGTAGTACTATTAACAGTACTATTAATAGTACCTGGTACATGCTACTACAGTACTAGTGGCGTGGGGGGGGGGTGCACTCATTTCTTGCATAGCCATAGTCGTAAGACCATAGAACCTCGCATCCCTACAATGCCGGGACGGAGCATGTCAGGTTTTCACCGACCAGGCAGACATTGCGTGCACCAAGCGCGAAGCGCCGTGAGGTGTTCGTCGATTCGCATGAAGGGTGAGCTGCATCCTCTTAAGAACCCCTCGTGAGGCGGATTTCTGCATCTTGTGCGTACTTTCTTGCATCTGCATGACAGCTTCGAATGGATTTATTTATTTTCTAGCGTGGCCACCTAGAGACGGCAATGGGATACTATGTAACTGCCTCGTGGGTGCCTTACCATGTGCACACTACGTGATATCATCCCCCTTGCGCTGAGTTAAGGTTCTCCACTTTGCACCATACGATCTATAACTCGACCACCATCCCGGTAACCGCCAAAACATAAAAGCGAGAAGAATAAAAGACGGTACCCTGGTGGTCTAGCTCACGTAGTGAGAGGCGTGTTTTACAGCGTCGTTGCCAATCGACGCCAACCCCACAAGTGGGGGAATAGTGCGGTGGGGGGGGCACCTAAACTATATCAAGCTCCTCATTTCAGAAGTTCCAATCCTCATCTAAACTTTGACTTTGATTAAATGAAATGAAAGTGCAACCCGACTCACGACCCCATGGCCTAGGTATTCACCGAATAATATTGCAGAACTCAAATGCTAACGATATTGGGTAGTTCTTTAGTTGAGGTAGTCGAATTAGTCTATCAATACGCGTTAGGTGCATTCTTTAGCTTCGGTTGTGTATGCTTTGTTTTTTTCCGGAAAGGTGTTCTTGCACTCCAGAGTTATTGGAGCCTGCCCTGTCCTGTCACCACGGACTAGATTGAGGCAACGAGAGAACACTATCATCAGTACCGCAATTATTTCCTCTGCTTCTGCTCGATGTACTACAGCAGTTGTAGTATACTGCACTACAGAAGTCAGGGGAGCGTCGCCATTCAAGTGTGGATTAGAGATCGTCTCCTAAATGCTACCATCATTATTTTCACCCGTTTAATGACGTCTCTAGTATAATGCGTTTGGCAAATACATTTTGATCTGTGAATTTCTGTAGTGGTAATGTATGAGTATTAATAGCATGATGGCACAATTAATAACAACGTGAATGCAATTCTCCCTACACAAGCTCCCATATGTGTAGTACCTATACATAAATACCACTCAACTGCCTTCGACTTTTGTATGCAGACCTGTTGTGTTGCCCATTCATTTCATTTGTTGCCATAGTTTTAATTTTTTTTGTTGCTGTGCAATTTTGTCTCCTTGTCTCTGCTTTGCTGCGCTTCCTACTATTAGACGACAACCCAGGAAGACTTGGAGTTCCTGCGCAATCAGAGCATCACCGTCGAGGTCAACATGGCCCGCTTGTACAACTACGATGTGCTCAGGCGGCGGAGGGTCGAGGAAGCAAAAAAAGCTCAAGAGGAGGTCAAGGTTGCGGCGTGACTTCGCGGACGTCGTGACATATACTATTTTCATGCATACATGTGGTAGTCCAACAGGGGCAAACATGTCGGTTGGCGGTCTAGCCTTGTCCCGTTAAGGCCTCTTTAAACTGAATATACTATTTTAGTGTGGGGAGTTCCTTGACGGCTGTCCGTCAAGACGGTCTGGTTTTATCCTGTCAAAGCCTCTCTAGACTACTGTAGTTTAAGTATGGGGAGTTCCTTGGCGGGTTTCCTTGACGGCTGCCTTTGACGGTTGTCCGTTAAGAGGCAAGAGTGCCGTCAATCGACATCTTTGGACAGGGGTACCACGGCTTCGGTGCGATGGCAATCTATGCCAGAATACCTCAATTTCGGATTATGGGGGAAGGAGTAAGCAACTCGACCTTGCCTTGTCGCGGCTGTCGTAGAGTTGCTACTGGTACCCCACGGGTTGGTTGCGGGTTGATTGATTTCGTAAGTCTAGCCTGTTTCTCGCGGCTTTAGCGAGAAAAACAGAGATATTATATGACATGACCCAGCCAGATCAAGATGACCGCTGACTTCTAAAATATGTATATATATATAAAAATGTACTGCAACACGCATTGGTATCATTGCAAAAAAAATGTCGCGGTTGTTGATGTATTGTGCCTACGTAAAGGATCTAGAACTTACTGTTCTCACTCGTGTGTCAACGTGGAGTGCACAGCGGTCGCATTTATTTATCTTCTGTTTTTGTTTTATACCAGGTGAAACGTTTTTTTCAGGGTGATGAGTGATGAGTAATGATGATACCTGACCATGAATCATGATAGGCGAGGACCACAGAATACCGGTAGTAATGCGGTGTATGATGATGAGCAACGCAAGCCAATCGGTTTCACACCCACCCGTCGCACCGGTGACGGCTCGTTTCAACTTGTATTTTCGTAGGCTCGTACCAGGTATATACCAACGCTGTACTGTACTGTAGTTTCATTCGTCGTATTATACGCCTCAACTTACCTCCCTCTGTGCTGTAATATATATTTGTTGAGGAGAGCTTCGGTTTCTTTCTCTTTTTTTCATCAACACGAACCAGAAAAATAAGTCAAAGGTAAAAAAACAGTCTGCTGGAGCGCGAGTTGAGGTTCTGAGTTGGACACAATAAATGCTGTCAGTCTCTCACAAACCGAGGACGCCCAGAATGCAAAATGCATGACCCACAGTAAGTTCTTTTTTTCAGGTTCGGGTCTTCCGGACGAGGGGGGGAGTCAGCTACGCTAAAACCGAGCGATTCGATTTGTAGAGGGGGTGTTTAGTTTTAATCCCCCCACCCCACGAACGCTTCGCGATTTACGTGTGGAACCCGCGGGTTCCACAGCAGTACGCGTACTGTATGGATAGGTTATTTTATTTTTCGCGGGCATGACGACTATTAATGACCGATCAACATAGATAGGCATACTAATTGTCTCTTTCAGCCGTTCGTTGGGGGGCAAAAATACCTCACCTTACTTATTAATAGATGAAATCGGTACCCGGAAACAACGGATAGGACAGTCTTCGTTGTGCGTGCATGTCGGTGCGCGGCAGTGCACCACATTATTAACATGTGTTGTGGTTGTGTCTGTGGAAGCTTTTATGGCGATTGGGCGAAGAAAGCGTTTTTTCCGGCCATCCAGAGGGGGGGCGGGGGGGGGATAGTGTGTAGTGTTGGTCGTAGTGTTTTTTTGTTCTGGGCGTCGCGTCGCGCATACATTTTCAGGACTGCTGCGCGCCACAAAAAAAGTGCTTCGTCGATGCAGTACACACCCAATCCCAATCCTCCTCTTCTCTAGACCTACTTACTGCTTGTACACTGCTGCTGTAATGACACGCCGTGCTGTGTGTGATCGATATCACGGAGGCGGCGATGGTTGGTATGGTACGGCGAACATGCCGCCCGAAAAAAAAGCGTGGTGAACTTGGAACCTTTTTTTATGGCTCGAGAGAGAGCTCGAAGTAACAACAACTACTTACTATACTGTTGTTGAAGTGACGGTATGATCGGTACGAGGGCCTTACGTTAAGTTGTGTCACCTGTAGATACCATCGAATCTTAGAAGTTAAGCTTCTTCTCATACCTGTATTTACCCGTCTACAGAAAATAGTAATTAAATGCGTCCGATAGTAGGTGTATAATAATGAGAAGCGTCTTTATTTGGCGTCGGGGCTCAAGTTCTAGATTTTTTGGTCGTCATCATTGAGCACAGGCAGTCTACTAATTTAAATTGCTACCGGTATTATATACCAGGTACCAGGTACCAGGTAGAACTTGTTAAGAATCTGACAATTAAGAATTTAAGAATTTAAGGCTCATGTTTTGGAAAAAAAATAAGAACAGGGCCTCTTTTGTACTGAAAATAGTGTATTCCAGCCTGGCCAGAAATAAGAAAGAGATGTCACGTACTGTAGTATAGAACCCCGACCCTTAGCACCGTTTCTTCGGTCAAATTTATTATTTATCGTGAGAAAACAAGCCTCAGTTTCTTACGCCCGGGTTGTTGAAGAGCGGGCGCACTTTGTATTCGAAAGTCTGCCTAAATAACGACACAACAACAACAGCGCTGCAGATAGATGCTGGCGATCTGTTGATCGTGACCTTGCTTGGTGTTCAATACAACTAACAGCAGCAGCACGGCACGGCAGCAGCAGCAGCAATACGCTACGTACTCCTGAGCACGTCTAGTAGTATACCTAACGCTCATCATAGAAAGGTCTGGAAATGGCTTGAGATTCGTCCAATTTGAAAGGTGTGCCTGGAATCACATTTTACCCGTAAATAAAGTAAGAAGTGAAGGCACGTCGTCGCCAAAAAAACGAGCAGTGGTCACGTGCGGCCGCAAGCAGTGTCCACGTATCTTATTATATAAAAGCTGCTATTCTGTCTGTCTGTCTGTCTGTATTTGAGTAGCGCTGTCCAGAGCGATTCAGG
>JBBMKB010069287.1:0-27889 GCA_037833945.1 Alaria marginata
TTGTTCGTCTGACGGTACGCAGGCCCTGCGTACCCTGCGTACCGTCAGACGAACAACCGTGTTGTATTAGAGTTGCAATGGCCTTCGCCTTGTTCTTGTTGCCGTGTATCGTATCTGTCCATCCAGCTTTCAGTTGCACATCCTTCATTTTGTCAAGTAGCGCGGTAACAGCAGCGCTCGGCTTATGGTGCACTCTCGATGCCAGTAGCTCATCATGCTCGGTCGGTAAAATATCCCCTTGCGCGGTCGTCATGGTCTAAATCCTTGGTTTCTTGCTCGAGTAGACACTTTGCTCAGCCGCCGAGGACACAGACATGTAGAAACTCCTGCGGCAAAGCAAAGACTGGGAAATAAACAATCGGATATTAGCTGATACAACAGCATACAGCACGGAAAATATAAATTGTGTTTGTCTCACGTCGATATGAGAAAGAAAAAGCTTTAGAGCCACATTTAATATTAAGGATTTAGTATGCATAGAGCGAGTTCCTTGACCATATCCAAATTTATTTCATGATAATTTAGTATGGCGGGGGGGGGGGATTCCGACCAGAGCCAAATAAGTTTGTCTTGAAAATGTATGGAAAAACAGGGGACGTTTGACCACGAATCTATTTTGTCATTCCCAACCCAGAGACTAAAGTCACTGGGAACTCATTCATGCGGTGCAACACCCGTGCAACACCCCTGTGAGGCAGAGGCTCATACGTCACTGACTTCCTTTTTATTCCTGTTCACGCCTTGTCGAAAAAGCTTATATTTTTGCTGCAACTCCCAGGTCGGGCTTATTTTGACCCGGCTCATGGTGGAGCGGTGCAGAGGGATGGAAAGGGCTGGCGAACCGCCGCTCCTGTCCACCTTTACTCCCACACTCGTGTTGGTCCCGGAAAGGCCGACAATCAAGGCCTATACATGTCAAATTTCGTTCACGCAATGTCGAGATATCGCTGGTGCAGATCGGTGGTGCTATGCTCGGTGTGCTCGGAAAGTTCTGAAACTTCTTATTTTGTCGCACACCCCCAACCCCTGGTGGTGATACTCGGTCTTTCGCACGCCTCCACCCTTGATGCTGATACTCGGCCGAGGCGGATGATACGTGCTAGGATGTTGAGGCATGCAAAAATTGTTGCGATGCTGCTGCTGTGGTTCTCTGTGGTCGGAGAACGGACTCCGAGAGCCAAACGGACAAGGGGTGGCCCTTGGTGTGATAATCATGCTTCACCCAAATCTGCTGTTACGCCTGTTTTAGACTGGATGTAACTTATGCTGGTTTTAGACTGCTGATCGGGGGTAAAATCTTGAATTTCCGATTTAGAGACTCCTGGCTGATAGCTAGGAGAAATTTTTAGTTAAATTCGAAGGCATTTTCCAGAGGAGACACACAAATAGCCGGTCGCGGCTTTTATGCTTCCTGATTATGCTCCTGAACGGTGGATTATGCCATTTGTTCATCGTTAGCCCTTATTTTGCTAGCAGTATGCCCGTATGCTAATTGGAATCAAATAGACAAATTATCGAATTATAGTTAGAAATTATGCCGACACAAAAAATCAGGGCCTACTCGGGTGCATAACATTCCCCTCCGAGCGGGGTTATTAGTATGGGTTCTTACAGATTTAGCAGTATCAGTATGATACTAAAGTACGAGTATATACACATCATGCACATTTTATGAGAGCGAACGGCAGTCGAGCCTGTGCCAGAGCTATATATATATACGAAGTATTATTCAGCCATCCATCGCGATTTGTTCATCATCTCCTTGTTGCGCGATGTTAACACGGCAGGGAATCACGCTGACATGGGATATCGTTGCGATCCTGGTGGTTTATTTCGTGCAAGGCGCGCTCGGACTGGCCAGATTGGCGACCACTTTTTTTTTAAAGGACGAGTTACATCTCGCACCCGCAGAGGTGGCTGCACTCTCAGGCCTTTTCACCTTACCGTGGGTGCTCAAGCCACTCTATGGCTTCCTCTCCGACGGGCTGCCAATTTTCGGGTATCGAAGGTACCACCCGAAGCACGTGTACCGGGTGTAGTCCGCGGTAGATCCGAGTTCATATCGACATTTATCCCCCTCTCTGACTTGTGTAAGTCAGAGTGCAACGCATCAGCTGCTTTCGTTGCACGGCCAGTTTGTACTTCCATGTGAATTAGCAAGTTTGGGTCATGGTTCAACGTTGGTGTGTTCACTCTATATGTCTAGAGTAGTGTCGTCATCCGTTTACAGTCATCGATCGGCAGTTCTTTTGATGGGCGTCTACCAGGCTCATGGGCCCTTTCCGTGTTACGCTCAGCATACTTTTTTTTTTTGCGTACCGCCCTCGTTTGTGCGGTTTTTGGGCGTAGTTTGCAGAGGGTGTGCAAAGCTCTACTCCCAGGAATGGTACGAGAGCGATGTCGAATGCCTGTGACCCCTGTAGCACGCCTACCTACCTTGTTCATGCTGAGCACCATCTTGAATCGCATCCTTTCATTGAAAAAACATCCCAGCCAATCGAGACCTTTCATAGCGGTTTGCACGTCGGCCAATCGAGACGTCACATAGTGGTTCGCTCGTCAAACCTACCATTGTGTGTCACCAAATTTCTCTTGCCAGGCTGTGAGGATTTTGCGGCGAAGGGTTCTTTGCATCTGCCGACTCCTCTCCCGTCGCCATAAAGCGTAACCATCAACATAGGCGCCAATTCCACGTTCTTAAATTGCCTTTTCCCGACGTCGAGCCCACCTGTTTTCTGTCCGCACTACAACGGTACTACTATAGTATTTGTAGGCGACACATCCTTTTTGTGGGACCGGCAGCATCACAACTCTTTACAACCGCTGCATAACAAAAAACGGCGGCAGCTGGTGTAGGCACGC
This sequence comes from Alaria marginata, assembly GCA_037833945.1. NCBI lineage: Eukaryota > Phaeophyceae > Laminariales > Alariaceae > Alaria > Alaria marginata. The sequence continues at coordinate 2,863 of JBBMKB010069287.1, forward strand.
CTGGACCCATGCAAGGTTCAATAAGTATTAACTCAATTGCGATGTGAAGCCGTCGGGTCATCGAATCACACACTCAAAGCGAACGCGGACGATAGATCCGGTAGTAATACGAATGAAACCAGGTAGCACGGTCTACGACCCGTATGTTTTGTTTTGGCCTGCAATTAGCATCTGAACGATCAGATTGTTTTTTTTTTGTCTACAACTAGAAATTGAACGTGATTTGACCAACCGCGTTTGTGTTTCAACCAACAGGAGGTCTTACATGATAGCTGCTGGGCTTATCGGGGCGTCGGGCTGGTTCTACCTTGCCAATTACGCGCAGACCCCATTCGAAGCTACGGCTGCAAGCATCGTGGCTTCGTTGGGTGTTGCTATTAGCGACGTCGTGGCTGACTCCATCGTTGTTGAGAAGGTGAGGGCTGCCCTTTCTAGACAAAGGAAACATAAGACAAAAAACGATGCCTTGGTAGAATACTTCTAGAGTTCGAACGTACGGTCTGTGTATTATCGTTATTTGGTCACAGTATTGTCGATACGGCCAAAATATTATCAGTACGGTCAAAGCATTATCGTGGCTCCATATTCGGCTTCGATATCGAGGCTAATTGTCGGTTTGTAACTGGCAGGACCCCGTTGTACCCAGTGGTATCGACCCCTTCAGAACTGCACCCACGTTTTTCGGCACAAGTTACTTGGGATTATTATAGGATATGTTTGCAGTACCTGAGGGGTTAATATGAATACTACAGTAGTATTGAAGTAGTATTGATAGCTGTCGCTTGTGGGCTTCTCACTTTTTTTTCCCATCTACTTGTTTGCACGCCATCCTTTTCAGGCAAGGGACTCGGAGTCACAGGCCGTCTCAAGTGGGCTACAATCTCTTTGCTGGGGCAGCGCAGCTGTGGGGGGTATCACCAGTGCGTACTTTTCGGGCGCCCTTCTCGAACGCATGACCACCCGGGAAGTGTTCTCTATTACAACGTACCTGCCGCTGTTGATCACGGTGTGTGCTTTTTTCATCGATGAACACCGGCAAAAGGATCCCTTGGGCAGGTGAGATCGTCCCTCGGGGTTATTGTGGTACCATACATCGAAACGGAACGTAGCGTACCAGTAGTAATTGATGTAGCAGGCCGTGTTCAGGCGCACAGCAAACATTTAGCCCATGCTGGGGCAGCACAATCGAGTCGGATGAAGGTTGGGAGGCAGCCAGCTGTATGTCTCTGCTCGTGTTTTAACTTCAGCATATTCGGGCGGAAAACTGCTTCGCAAAGCGCACGAGACGCGTGTTAGAGACTACTACGCTCGTCGTACCGGATCTCCTGGGGCCCGGACTCTGCCAAACAAGGCTTACCGCGCGACCCTCGCCAGGGGGGCGGACTCAGCGCTTGCCCACCCCGACTAAAGCTCTTACACCATACAGAAACTGGACCTCCTTGTGTTCTCTACCGCGCTCACTCCGAACGCTTATGTGCATCTCTTTGGCGCGCGTGTGTATCGAAGTCCGCAGCAGATTATTACGGAGCAGGCAACCGCCCTCTGGTCTGCCATCCAGCAAAAAACTGTCTGGCTCCCGGCACTGTTCATCTTCCTGTGGCGGGCAACCCCTTCCAGCGATTCGGCGTTCTTCTACTTTCTGACTAATGACATAGGTGAGGTGCATATAACAATGCGTACAGAATCCCTGAAACTCGAAGAGAGCTGCTTTTCCTTTAGATCTAGGATTATGAGCTCGGAAAAACTCCTGTTTGTCGTCATTTGCTCTGCGTATTGCTTCCTGGAGCTATTGCACTATTTTAGATAGATTATTTCCTTCTAGATTGTATATCCCAATTACCGTCCGTCTGTGCAATCTTACGGGTATTTTGAGCACTCCAAAAACGATCCCACACTCACTCCAAGTAGTTTCCCCCCAAAAACGTGCGTGAGGTTCGAAAGAGCATTATATATTGCCCTCTTTTAGATCGGATATTTCTTTTTAGATCGTATGATACGTGCCAATACGTGTAATACCATTTACCATTGATAGATACGGGTATGCAAGGACGGCAAAAACGACCCCACGCTCATTTCAAGTAGATTGTCCCCAAGAAGGTGTGTCAAGTTCTAAACGAGTTAAGATACAGTACATTTACGGGCATATATTTGGTACTTTATCTAGTATGATTTGTGGGTTGAAAACATCGCATAGGCTACTGGGCGAAGACGTCCCCCTTGACAGACTGTCGCCAAGGACCTCCCTAGACTCAAAGTAGTATATTTAGTCTAAGGCCCTGGCCGGCTAAAACTAGACCGCCAACCAACATATTTGGTGTTGAGCGCATGCTTTACTGCGTGGGGGTTCACATATTTGCTGTTCCTTTCAAGCGTGGCAGCTATTGGAGCTGGCATGCCGGCCGATGCGACCGCGCTGCCTGCTGCAACGAAGCTTTCACACATCGGACAGATCACGATCTAGATCATCTAGATCATCTAGATCATCTAGATCATCTAGATCATCTAGATCCTATATCTGTCGTTGTGATATGTTGTGCAGGATCCGTGTATTAATAGTACATATCAAACCCAGGAAACATGTGCTAGACCATCATGCAGATCATACGGCTCTCACCCGGCAACATGAGCCATAGACCATGCAGGTCGTATTTAACAGGGGTCTATGTGCCCTCCTGATAGAACATAGATCACGAATAGGGATCTGACCCGTCTGACGTGTAGAAGCTTTGCGCGTTTGACGCCCCGGCGGGCGCCTTCCTTTGTCGCAGGGGTCGGGCCGGAGTTTCTCGGGCGTGTTAGACTGGGATCTAGCATCGCCAGCCTTTTGGGTGTCTGGATTTTCCAATCCTTTCTCAAGGAAACGAAAATCAGCTCGGTGCTGTTGTGGACTTCTTTGGCCTCGGTACCCCTTGGCTTTTCCCAGGTGAGGTTGACCCCTTTGGACACCATGTACTGTATATCGACCGAAAACGCGAGAAGCGCGATATTACCATTAACATTAACATCATCAATCGTCTAGGAAGAGCGTGCAACACTATTATACAAGCATCAGCATGCTGTGGGCGTATGGTCCAGCTCCTTAAGTTGCGCTACGGACACATTCTTCTCCATCCCAGCAACCCGGGCTTCTCCGTTTGCCCGATTATTTTATGTTTTCTTTTTTTCGACAGTTTTTTCCCTTTGAAGCCCCAACGCCATGTTCTCTACTGGAGGGTTTTCCTAACCTTGTCAGTCTTACGCTGCGTCTGAACTTCAAGATACTATGCTGCCGCATCCTGAAATGTCGGGAACAGCTGACACTATTAAATAGTACACCAAGTAAACCAAAGCGCAAGGTTATGCTAACCCTTTTACTACTGCAAAAATATTCCCACAGTAATTCCATGTATCATATCATAGCTTGATCCCTCAAAAAGTGGGTGTACTTCTGAAGGGGCTACGGTAGGGGGCTCGATTTTCGGCTCCCGGGTGTAGGGCTAGGCGCGATATGTGGTGGGCCAAATATCTTGTCGTCCGTACGCTCATTCGATGTAAGGCTGGTATTAATAGCATTTATTTTTCGACAGCGGCATTGGATGAAGCAATGTGCATAACTCTGCACAGTACCGGAAAACTACTGTAGTACCGCGAGATGTACCCCTGAGGTGCAAGCTCAGACGGTGAAGCTTCCTTAAAAAATTACTCACGCCATGTTTTGCAGTAGATTTTTGTTTCTCGCAGATCGTAAATGCCCTCGCCGTGGTCTAACTGGTCGCCTGGTCTTACGCTGTGTTTTTGTTTGATGTCATTTCCGCTGCCACGCACGACGCAGCTCCTTCTGGTCTACCATATGAATCGGCAGCTTGGCATCCCGGACGAGCTGTTCACCTTTGGAGATGACGTTGTTCTAGCGGTTCTTGGTCAAATCGCCTTTATGCCGACGCTAGTTTTGGCAGCCCGACTGTGTCCTCCAGGGGTTGAGGGCACGTTGTTTGCGTTGTTGATGTCAATTTTCAATGGGGGGGCTATCGTCGGCTCTGAGCTAGGGGCGCTCCTGACGCGGACGATGGGGGTTACGGATGTAGACTTTCGCAATCTGGGCATGCTGATTGCGGTGTGCAACTTAAGTAGTTTGCTGCCATTGCCCTTTTTGAAGTGGGTCGATGCTGTTGAAACGTCAGTGGAGGAGGAGAAATCAAGGCATGGCGCACCGACTATCCGAGAGAAAAGCGAGTAGTGATTGATTTTGATTTGACCCGTCATTCTCGCAAGGTTAGTGCTGCGGTGTAGCTAATATTGTGATCTTGCTCAATCTTAAGCCATGCAATGTAAAGCCAACCCCGAAGTGATCTTTCTTGTCTTGAGATTTATCGAATCTCGGCATCGACTTTTTTTTCGCTCTGTGGCATTGTTATTAATGAAACAAAATATCAACCGCCGACGTGAAGTCAATTGGCTGACGGTTTTGCAGCTGTCCGGTTGCCCGTGCGATTTAAATAGTTTTTTTAGCTGTCAACACTACTAGTATTGTGCTTGCGTGTTGGTGTGTACGTAGCTGGTACCAGGCAACCGTGAGAGTTGTGCAAGCACCGATGAAACCAATGTTAACACGTAAAGCGTTGCGCACAATAATACCAGTACGATCGTAATGAGGTACTATTCCACTCCAGAGTGACTGCTGGAGCCTATCCTGTGACCACGGGACTTGATTAAGGCGATGATGAGTTATTGTGAGAACAAAACAACAAGAAGAGGTGTGGGAGAAGGAGTTATATAGGCTTTGTGCATGTAGGTTTCCTTTCGTTTCCGGGGTTTTAGTCTTTCGGGAATGTTATGAGTGGTCAACGTTGACGCGCATGCTGCACATACAGTAGTAGTAGTAGTAATAATAGTAGTACACACATACCAGGGTATACTGTACTACAACAGCACACGCACAATAATAATAATGAAGATGACAGAGAACGACATTTCGTGCCCGCAGTTTGTCATTTTGGTGAAAACTGATCGAGAGGTTGCTCTCCACGCCGATCCCAGGGAGTTTTCGGGTTGTAAATCAGCTTAAGGTTGCACATGGTTGGTTGTTTGTTGTTCGGCACACTGACTGAAATTCACATGTTTTGGGGATTGTCAAACATAAGCTGTCAGAAGTACTGAGTTACGTTACGTCGTCACTGGGAAAATCGAAAATCGTGAAACAACAAAATACGGGTTTTCACACCTTGTTGAGGCATGTACTGCCTAGGGATGGTGATACTTTGGGTCCGCTGCAACTAGGCTGTCGCGCGCAACACCGACAACTTGTGTACGGCTGCTGGCTTTCTCTTGGCGCCTTCAGAATCCTCTCGGCTGAAAAGACTGCTACTGCTATCCAGTTGGAGATTTCGCAGGCGACTGCTCTAGGGAAGTCACCATGAAGCTCCTGGCGGCTATGGTCGGCTTGTTTGCAGGAGTACAAGCCTTCAACGTGAGCAACCACCCTGGCCCCACCCTATCTATCTCTACCCCGCTCTGTGGCGTCCCACGGCTAGGTTCCTGTGCTCCCTATGGCCTCTTAGGGGCGGTCGCAGGCGAACACGGCTTGAGCTGTCGTGTAGAGCCATTTTCAGTGGAATGTTGACTTGCATGCGTCGGAGTAAACCCGTTTCGTGATGTATGTACGGCTTTGCTTGAATTCGGGCAACTCAAGGCTGTCATACCCCTGGAGAAACATGACGCGTGATACTGCTGCAGATACTGCTCCTGTACTGCAGGTCATGATACTGCAGATACTGCTGCTGTATTGTACTGCAGGTCGTGATACTGCAGATACTGCTGCTGTATTGCACTAATAATATGAGTACTCGTGCTGCTGCTGTGCTGGGCAGTTATGCATGATCTGGTACGCAGAGCTCGGTGTGAATGCTTGACGCATCTGCTTATAGTGTTTGTTTACACGTGTTGCCTGTTTTCAATTTCGTTAGAGTACGACGCTCATATTTTGGGACCCATGTATAGCGATCAAAACACGACGATTGCGACGTCCAGGAAGAGCTTCAACAACAGCAGTACGAGTATCACCATCCTGCATGCGTATCGCACAGCTCCCTCCTTACATTCCCTTCATTCCTTACATCCCTTGCATTGCAGTTCGGACACGTTCCCTACCCAAGCGGCGCTGCTGCGTGTGGTCGGTGCTTTTGTTTCGACATGTTTTCCATCTGAAGTCCGATGTTTATTTCGAGACACTTGGAACCAACGGTTACGAAGATGAACTACAGTACATGTATTACAAGGGGCTCCGCTTCGCGGGCGACTGAACGCCGCCCGCTGCGCTCGCCCTAGGCTCATGGAGATTGAGCATGGCATATGTCATGTGTGGTCTATGGCGATACGGGCAATGTGCAAATGCCAAGAGGCGTAGTTGGTGGGCCGAGTACAGAATTGATCTGTATCCACGACTTGTTTGGCAACTTGTGACGAATACTCTGTAAGCGCAATGCACGTTGACTGCTTTTTGCGAGCACCACCACCACGACAGAAGAAGAAGTTCCTGATGCCCTGGTCTATAGTAGTATATTATAATACATGTGTCGCCAGTTCGCAGTTCGCACCCAGCTGCAACAGCAGCAGCAGTCCAGAAAATCATAGCAGCACGTACAGCAGCAAGCAGTGGTCCCTTTTCTGTTTTTTCTTTTTTTCTCGATTTCTGTATTTCGGAGCCTTTTATCTTGAATTTAATGTAAAAACGGCCATCTCGCATCTCGCCCAGTCTTCAGCCGCTTTCGATTCTGACCGAAGTTCTGGAGATACATGTTTTTGCTTCTTTCGGACTCTTTGAAAAAATGTATCTTGGTTTTAGTGTGGACATATGTATATGTATTGAAATTAGTGATGGAAAAGTGTAGAACACGAGGAACGCGAAAAAGGCGAGTGAGAAGAAGAAAAGAAGGCTCGTCTCGAGGGGGGGCGTCGTAGACTCCGTTGAGTTATTTGTCGTAGACTCGCTGAGAGATAAGATAGGGGCTGTGAAAAGTGTATGGAGGTCTATTACTGCTGTTGTAACTCACAGCAGTATCACACAAAAACAACGCCCACCTCTACTTGTATTATATCTACAGTACGAAGCATGTATCGTGCTTGCCCTCGTCCGCTGTTCGGACATAAACCTCCTCTTTATTGTATACCTTTCGAATTGTCATGTTATTTTTATTCTCTGCGATGTCGGGAGGGGGGACTCCAATGGCGTGGTACGAGAGCCGCGACATTGATTGGCCGCTGCTTCTCGTTTCCTATCGTACTGCCAGTACCCGAGAGTCCCCTCTCCCCGGCCGACTGGCCGGGGCTCTAACACGAGCAAGCTCGGACGACCGAGACCCCCAATGGTAGTAAACCAATGACATACCCACTCTCCTAGTGTGAGCCCCGAATCGTTACCAGTCAATCGCAAACAATAGATGTTTTACGAGTTAAAAATATCACGATACGCGATCCTGACGTCCACATTGCGTTGTCATCATAAATATTCCATTGCGCTGTATAAAGGGGACGTTGCTCTATCGCTGTGGAAGTGTTGAGGACACCGCGGCCTTTGGCGGTAAGCGCCAATGCTCTCACGTGACACAGCCTCAGAATGGTTGTCAGCATAAATATTCCCTGCGTCCAGCCTCTAGTTTTGTCGCATTTTCTGCGTCCCATCACGTATTCTGCATTTCACCTTCTACATTCGTCCCCTGAAATCAATATAGACATGCTCTGTATATTAAGGCTGTTGTTGTATTTGTTGTTGTGGTTTTGTTGTTGTTACGTAGTGGATTATCTGACTTCTGTAGGCGATATTTACGATACGCTACAATTCACGTGAGTTCTCGTCCGTTCGTTCCGTTTTAGATGAACACTATCATAAGGGCTTCGACCCTCGTCGTTTATTCTAATAAGAATTGCGTGTCGTGGGCTTTGAGCGGGACAGTTCAGGAGAAATCGTATCTTACAAGAGTATTTTTACGTGCGCGGAGCACTAGGGGCTCTGAGCCCCGTCGTTTATTGTTGCGAGTTGTGGCCTTTGAACCGGATAGTCCAGGAGGTTTCGTATATTTTGCGTAACGTGGAGTTTGAGCGGCCTTCGCCCCCCGTCGAGCATGTTGGCCTGTTCAAGGCTTTAGCGGCTTTGGCTTCGTTTGACACTTGGGGTAATGGTATGTGCGTTGAGTAAGCGTATTGTGATTTTGAGAGTGACCTGGAAGCTTTGGATCATGTTCGCGGATATATTCATAGTCATACTCGAAGTATGGTGGGCTGTTGGCGGTTTCGGCTTGCGTGGGACATTAAAATGGGTGCAGGGATATCCGTTACTTCGAGTGGTCTATTCTGGTGGTTGTTTTAGCTTCGTGGGGCATTAACATGTGCGCAGGGGTAATATATGATAGAGAGAGTTCATGAAAGGGGGAGTACAATGGAGAGATTTCATGATAATATTTATTGGAGTGTCGGGGGCTTTTGGCGACGTTGCCTTCGTGCGTCGTTGGGCATTGAGCATGTATTATATCCAAGTCGGAATACGATGGAGAAGTTTAATGGATGTTTTTTGCGGGGAGCATCGTGTGCTTTATTATTACCAGGTATGAAACAAGCCAATATTACCATTATCATCTAACAAGTCGTTTGCTTCCAACGCCCATGATTACTATATATTAATATCATATGTATGTACTATCTCCCACTCTCGTTGTCGAAGGTCTTGGATTCGCTTCATTAAGCGGGCGGCGCCAGGCGCAGAAACCTTGTAGTAAATCAGTATAACACGGTGTGGCCAAAACCATATACGTGTGGCCGCTCCGTTCCACACACCGTTGAAAGAAGAAGGGGGCGGGTGGGCGGGAAAACCCACAACAGTAGACCTATCCTCTAGGCCTATCAATCGGCAGCGGGCAGTGTCGTGCCTTCCGCTCGTGTGCCTCTGCTCTACTTGTGCGGCTATGCACGATAAGCTTTTACTGTCGATGCACGCGAGGAGAGTGAGCACGCCTTCTTTTTCTTCCTCCTTGCTTCTGACTTTAAAAGCTACGTATATACGTCCTTAGAGGCCATGGCTACCAATGGTTAATTCTGTCGTATGTTAATAAAGCTGGTATCTCACTTGTTCTGCGAACTTAAGAGATGTTATGCTTGTGTTACGGATTGTGCAGCAGACATCATGCAGCAATTCAAAGATATATAAAAAGCCGCCATGATTATTGCCTCAAAGCTATTATATGATATAGTACGAGTACTCATGCAGAGTACAGGACAGGAAAGTTGGTCCAGGCTGGGTTTCTTATTTGAGAATGGGTGCGTTTAACTTCAGTGTACCGAGTCCGAATTTCTGATTATCTTGCAAATCTCAGCCTGGCTTTCTTAGTCCCCGTTTTGTTAATAGGAGTCATGTATTGCGGTACAAAAAATGATGTATTCTGTAGTTTTGACCGTTGGTGCTGCATCGCGATCTGTGATCTGCTGTTTACGTTGTGCCTGGTATCCTGCTTATTGCTCCTTTTCTGTGTTTTTTTCGTTTATATAGGTGGGTGTACCTGTTAGGCTCAACTCGCGGCAAACGGGTATGCAGCGCTCCCGATGGGTGTCCATGTCAGACAAGGGAACTGCTGCGGCGGCTGCTGCTGCACCAACGTGAGTCAGAGCCAAGGCGTGGTGTACCAAGTATTAGTGTAATGTGAATGCGTAGTGATGTACAGTACAGGACACCTACGACTAAGAAACAGAAATACCGCCCCACGACCCAGGCTGAGTCTCTTAGTTGGGAGAGGGTGCGTTCAAGACTAACTTCAGTATAACGGCGGGATTTATTATACTCCTGTAAATTTCCGCCTGCTTTTCTTATTCCCCTGTTTGTTTTTTCTTATTAGCTGTCCTGTGCTGGTACGCAGGATTGGCCGGCCCCGACTCCAGACCTTGTGGAGTGTCGATTGTCCGTGGTAAATATGTACCTAGTGGATATCATAATCGAATCCGATTCCTTGCTGAGACGTACTCGTAGCTCTATCGTTACGAGTGCCTGTTTCGAATACCGGTATAAGTGTAACCAGTACGTGCTGTTTTATTTGTGGGTATGTTTTACATGTCGTTGTTACAAACACGAGCCAAGTCAGCTGTGAGTTGGTTTGACACTCAGCACTCAGCGTTACAATCAATCTTCGAGATACGTGATACGTCTGTCAGTGGTGAGTTCTGCGCGCAACCGTTTTTTCAAATATGTTAGCTGTGACTTTGGTCAAATTGGTCGATACTCAACTGTCCAAGCTACGCGATAAATTGGTCCGCGTTTTCTACAACAGACTAATCGTGAAGGATTCCTCGCCGTCGTTTGACTCGCTATCCTGCACTATTAAATACATACTTCGTACCAGTACGAATTATCACACAAAAGAAGCAAACAGAGTAAGGTATTCTACGTGTACAGGAGAGGTGTTCATTGTACAACAGAAGGTGAACAGGCTATGGCATGACGGCAGGGCCAACTTTATTTACTTTCCGACTTTGTGGGAGTTCCTTATGGCTATTGTGAACCAAAATATTGCCATGAAGGCGCGATGGGGTCGTCGGTACTTCTCAAACGCGCTCGATGGTCTAGCTGTGTACCTTACCCCCCGCAGCCGGAATAATATTCGCTTCTTGTACTCTCGTGCAATGTGTACGATACGAGGGTAGGTTCTGTGTCTATCGCAAGCGTCTACAACTCTTTTGGCGCTAGCCCTTGTCGTTCTGGAGATACCGTTGCTGATGTGTTGCATTTTTGGCGAGTTTGCCATGTTGGCTCGTTGGTTCTGCCGTCGATTTTTTTGTTGTCGCTGGGGTCTGCATCTTTCGCATAACCGCTCGCTTTGCCTGCTTGAATTTCCTTTGGCTCTTTAAGTTATTGTCGCTGTTTTTTCTGTCGCTATCGCCGCAACTATGTGCTCTTAACGTTTAGGACTCGCCCTATTCAACTCCTCACCTACCACTCACTATGCATTTTTTATTTTGGGCACCATATACCGCACTCAAAAGGTCCAAGCACGTTTTTTGGGCGTGTGATAGCGATACATTTTGCTGGCAGTCGCTTACGTCTCATAGCTGGAACTATTTGTGAAGCAGCTAATGCACCATAGTATGGTGCGTTGCCTGCTCAGAAGGTCAGTCCAGAAATGGGGATGCTCGTAATACATACCAGGTATACATTGTCCTCACTCGAGAGCACTGTAGATGTTACTCGCACTTTGCCGCAATACTCGACTGTGTTACAAGGCCCCCCTTCGGGATATGGTTGACTTGATACCCAGGGGGCGTCTCAAGCCGAAAAGGGGGAACACAGGCTTTCCAATGATATGTACCTGGTACAGGTTTGAGCTACGACAGTACTGCTTTTGCTGCTGCTGTATGCTTCGTTTACCTGGTATGAGGTCCGACGATGTGTGTCTGACTGTTGCATTGGACGTGTTGCTGATGTTGTCGCGGTTCGATCTCCTGCTGCTGTGCACCAGCCACACACACATACACCGTGGCTACTGGCATAAAGGCGGGAGCTTGGAGCACGGCAGCCGTTGTACCGCTGCTGCTGTACTGCTGATGTACTGCAGTATACTGATTTTGTGGCTGCGAGGCTGAGCGGCTGCTTTTGCAAACAAAATAATCTACCGCTCTTCTTGGTCGTTTTGCGTGCCTATGACGACAGCAAACACTCCACCCACACACACAGAAGTGCGCACAAACATACACACACAGAGACACCGTTCGTGGCTGTCACAAAGGAGTGCTGCTGCTGCTGCTGCGTCGTAGCAGGCAACAGAGAGGGTAGTGTTTTTTGGACTGATGTTTTACAGCGGGCCGGAGAGCGAAGCGAACACCAAAAAATGTGAGAGGGGAGCGGGCTATTTTAAAATATATTAAAAATGTGGGGTTTTCCATGCACCTACTCGGCTCAGCTAGGCGAAACGCAACCCCTTGACAAAAAGAGCCAGCTCAGCGACGTTGAATGCTCGGAGCACCGCCACGGAGCTCGGCCGGAGTCCAGACATGCGTCGTAATGTACCGATGGGCGCCTTGCTTGCCCCGCAGCCGAAAGCGCGAGAGAAAAACCTCGGCCGCCGGAGAACAGCAGGCCAGAAAAAAACGAGTGGATCTGCTACATATACATATACTCACAACCCGCTTGCTGGAACGACGGTTTTGCCGGCATTCCTCATTATTTATCGGTCCCTTTTGTTGTCATCCTCCACAAAGTTATTTATTGGTTCCTTTTGTTGCCATCCGCCATACAGGAAAAAGCGATCTATCACCGTGTCGTTCGTCCAAGAGACTCCTGGCGGCTACATCTGTGGTGTTGACGTCGTCAACTTCAAGACAGCCTCAACCCACCGGATAGTGGTGAGATGTGACATGGTGACCATAGGGCCCTTTTTTCTGGTACACTTTTACTTTCCGTCTTTTGGGCAAGCCGTGGTCACAGGTGCCGTCCCTTCTACCCCCCGGTACCTGCCTTCATTTTTATCGCGCAAAGGGTTCAGCATTCTTACTGTTCGTCGATTTTCATCTAAGTACACGTGCGCGGCTCAAACGGGTGTCGGCTACGCGTTGTGTATGTGGTGGCCCTGCTGTTTATTTGGTACAAACGACGACCTTGCTGTCAATCTGGTACAAACGATGACCTTGCTATTTAGTTGGTACAAACGACGACCTTGCTGCTTATTTGATACAAACAACGCCCTTCCTGGAGTTTGCAAGCAATTCGCAAACAGTACGTGCGTTCGGCGTGGCGGTGTTGGCCGAGCAACTGAGCGCTGAGGGACTGACTTTTGCTCCCACTTGTCGATTCCTGCCTTGTCACAGACGTCGAAGGATCAGGTGGAAGAATACCGCGAGCGGGCTGGGAAACAAGTGGACGTGTCGGACTTGATGACGTATGTGATCAAGTACATGATGGACAAAGGGATAACGCTGGAAAACACAGAGGGCATGATCGAAGCCTCCGTGTTCCCTGTAAATTACTTCACTATTAAACAGGTAAGATTCACTGGGCCTACGTGCGCACAATGTGTAGCATGCCCCCCGCGAGCATGTGGACATCGACATAAACTGGCCGAACTTATATGGACATCAACATAAATTGGTGGAACTTGTGAAGTCCAAGCAGGAAACAGGCGTCACAAGTGTCACGATCGGTTATTGGTGTGGACGAATCCACCCATGGCGTTGGTGTAGCTTACCAATATTGTTTTATATGTCGGTTTCCTTAACGAAATTGTGGTGATATTCTTCGAACAAGACGATCGCCGAACATCCGAGCAGAGAAGCATGGTAGGCAAAGAGCGGTCAGGTGTCTCCTTTTCATTGCGGGCCTCTCAAAGCTAGCCGGCCGAAGGCTTACCCTTCAGTCTTCTGATCTTGTTGCCAAACCTGGCACGATAATGGACTGGGATGCTTGTGCTAACGGCTAGTGTCGGACGAACGGGTAATCGACGTTATGATGAAAGTTCCTCAAACCAGGTATGAGTTGTTAACACACGGTTAAACGTGTTGCTACACCACTATTCATGTTGAGTCCACTTATAGAGTAGCTGACTAAATTGATTTTTTTATTCGTGTCCATCTATGCGTTGTATATGGTACATCGGTTTGCTTTTTTTCATTTGCAGTCAGTCCTCATTTGAGACCGTAATAAACGTGAGGTGGTTCCGTATGATACTACAGTAGTAAACGTCACGATATGCAGTGATTTCGTCTGGTTTTTCAACCTCTCATTGAATACGGACCACACACCAACATTAGAGTCTTTACACTTCTTAACTACTGGAAAAAAAAACCCACACTAATTTGTACCGGTACATGGTATGTCGCAAAAAACGAGGGTGCAGTTCTAAAAAGGTTAAGCGGTGCGTCGGCTTTATTATCGCCCCACCTCTGACCCCTTATTGAATGTGGACCACATCCCGACATTAAGCGGTGCGTCCTCTTCCTTTACGCCCCATGTCGTGTTTTTTTACTGTCCCTGCAGCTGACCTACTTCCACGATGACGTGGAGGACAAGATCGTCGAGCTCTGCAAACAAGCCCCGGCCTTATCGGAGTTTTGATTTTTTACCTGGTTGGACACACTTGGCGAAAGTGTGAATATTTGGGCCGCTGCGCTGATTGATTGCTCCGGCGATGTCCATCCTCTTGTGCGTGGAGCAGAGCTCGCGCGCTTTTGACGTGGTAATTGCACTCAAAAAGTGTTGCTGTCATATTATGGAAGGTGACGACTCGAAAATCCTGTGGTGCTGTCATGCAAAGGTTTATTTAGTACCTGATGCTTATGAATATTAAGTTGCATCTGAACCAAAAGCGTCATGGGTGTGCAAGCTTTGCACTGTAACACCCACTTTCGGTGTTGCCCCCTTTTTTCTGACTAATAGTTTTTGAAAAGATAAGCTACTCGATGCAACTGCAAGGTGCGTCGCCTCCCGCATGCACTTACGGCGTGTTCGACATTCGTGTGATTGGGGGGAGGTGGATTATTGTTCGTAAAAGGCTGTAGAAAGCGCGATAGCTTACGAGCGCAAACAGGAGGCGGGGTCTAAGGTTTGCAGCAGTCGAGAAGCAGCCTCCAACACTCAAAACACGGTATGAAAATATGTTTCCAAGCGATCTGTAGTGACGTACACGCGCACACCAAATACGCGTCTCGAAAGGTTTCTCGAGGTAACATCTCAATCTAAATTCGCAGGTGACTTGGAATGGCGACCAAGCTTAGCCCCTTTGGAACTACATCCCCATTCTTGGGGGAGAAATTGCTTGGAATTAATGTAGGATTGTTTTTGCGGTGGTAATTGGGTTCGGATACAACTCGCGGTAATGGGAAGTCGCCTCCCAACGGGATCAACCATGGAGGACATCGACGTAGACTGTGCGCGACGCCATATAGAGACCGCGCCCTGTTTCCTAAGAGTCGTTTCTTGTCGATATGGTAAGAAACAAGGCAGATCCTTCAAGCTCACAGCACCAACCAGCCCCACAGCGCACAGCACACAACATTACGCCGAAAAAGAACATGGGAGTGTATCAACCCAACATAACAACATAACAATATACTTCGTATGCACTTATTTCGTTTTCAGACTATAGAACCCTTTATTAATAGGGGTCGAAGCATGTAGCGACCCAAACACTCAAACTTCCATATTATACGTGCGGCCGTATCGCCCGTCTAGCGCTGGCGCGCTGCAGTACGAGTAAATATCGTGCTGGCCGCGTGTCATGCAACTCCTTGCATAGCAATTCCGACACTATAATAAGGCTATCCCCTAATAGAAGCCATGGGTCCAGAAGCTGTAATCGTCATACTTTGGAAGTATAATGTCAACAGTTTTTCCCTCTCTAGTCCCAAAAGGATTTACTGTTAATAGTGCGCGGGTGGTGTCTCGAAAAACAGTACAACACCATTCATCGGAGCTCTAAACTCGCGAAGCTCATTGGCGGCATGTCTACTGTTTCACTCCTCGAAGCCCCCGAAAAAGCCCGACAACCGGCGTGTAAGCGTTTCCGAAGAAAAGCAGGTGGTACATATAAATCATTGAAAAAATTGTTTACGTTTCACCAAACGCCTCGGTGTTTAACCGCCAAAATGTTGTCCATAACCAAAGGTGACCTGCCTAGGAAGCTCGCGTGTGGAGAGCTCGCAACGAACACCAAGGTGTTAGGTCCCAAGCCTTGTACTTTGATGTACACTTTTTTTGCACCCGTGGCGCAAAACAAAAACGCACGAAAACTGAAGAATGCCAGACGAACAACTCGTGCATGCATAAGATCAACCGCAAGATCGCGGTCTTGCGTTTTCCGCCCCCTTCGCATTCGCGAGTCAACCCGGATAACGGATAATAATCTGTGATGGGTATGTTTTACACAGCCGTGGCGCAGTTGGGGACGCTCCACCAAATACAGTCTTGACAGCAGCAAATACCCGCCACATCAAATCTCAGTGCACGAAAAAAGCCAATACGCTTTCACTGGATAGAGCAGGAGGAGCCACTCTCTGAGCGATTCCGTCGTCCAGCCTCAGCTGGACGTCGCCTGAGGGGCACACAAGGTTTGGCACATAGACAAGCGGTCACGTTGGGGTCAAAGCGCGGCTGCAAATAGTTTTGTTCCCATGATATACTCGTCAATCGAAACGCTGGGTGTTCCAGGCACGGGCAGTTAGCATTTCGGTTTTGAACTATGCCGAAGTAGACCGCTACTGTAGTCTACCAGGTAGACGCTTAGTAGAAACTTGGAAATCAAGTCAGATGCCAAGTACTTCGTACGCACAATTACCCTACAGTATAGTAAGACGGCGAAATGAAAGAGAGGCTACGACGATGGATCAAGGCCGACTGCCTCAATTTATAAAACCGAAAACCGACAGACGTGTTTTGCGCTGGTGTTGGTTGGCCAACATTTTATATTAATAGCATGACGGCACGAATGGGCATGTCTTTTTTCCAGCAGGATGCACATAATTCCAACAGCACAATTCAACCTTAGTCATATAATACATCCATGATTTTGCATACAACCCACGCAGTTTTTGCCCCCAACATTTTTTCCAGTACAAAGGATTTCTCCTGGTATTTAGTACTCCCTGGTCGTATTCTCGAAAACACCTACCAGGTATGACATAAAACGCTCGTTCTTGCGCGCACGTGTTTCTGGGCTCTTTTTTTTTGCGATCATTTTTGGCATGCATATTCTAATAAAATCACAAATAATTATATTTTAATCAGATGGAAGGTGGACAAGTCGGAATCCCGTTTAGACCACGGATATCGACAGCCCTCGGAATTCTACAGGTGATCTGATCTTTGGATCTGATCTTTGGATTTAGTATGTAGGAAAATGAAAAATGAAAAAGAAACAGGCAGAAAACTGAACGCGGGACGTCACAGAAATTTCAATTGGAAACGTTTTCGACCCAACAGATGTTAAAATAAAGATCTAAAATGAAAGTCACCAAACGTCCTCTATCGTCTATCCGCAGGTGATATACTTATTTTTGTTTTGGTTGAAACAATATTTCGCGAAATACTCGTGGTTTTGTGAAAATGGTCGATTTGGCCTGATTTGGCCCTTAACAATCTGTAACTTGCGTGATTATAAAGTGTGAAAAAAACCCTGCCCAAACAGCACTTTATAAAAATGTTTAAAATACGTCAGGTGAGAGTTATCAATTTAATGGTTGATACTCCTCTTTGCAAGCTGAGTGATACTTGCTCGCGCAGCCCTGGTGATCACGACTGTGGTCGTCTTGTCTTGCTATTCGTCGGATTTCGAAAGTCATTAGCCGAAAACAGACTGGACAACAAGATCCTGCACGGACCATGCGAAGCGTGCTCATACCTCTATGATAGACTAGAATAGTCGTTTTATCTGAGCCTGAAGAAGAAAATCAGTTGTAGTAGTACTCATGATACGTGAACATATACTTGGGCACTAGCACAATAAAAGGTTCATCAACCGAACATTTGAGTTCTTGCAACAACGCCACGGTTTCACGGACACATAATTATCCTATCAATAATCGTAAAAAGCCAAAGCGACTCACCTGTCCCGATCCTGGAGAACCCTGCGATCTGTGGCTGCTCCGCGAGCAGCAACTTCTCTCAAAGAATCCCCTTGGTTTTCGGTCGGGAGAATCGACGCAGCGCGATCTGCTCCTATTCGATGCTCCAGCAGAGCTCTCTCCTCCTGGTGTAGTGCCAAGGCCACGGCCTCGTCACCCGTAGGAGCTGTTTGGCTTGTCAACGGCGCTCGAGGGGTCGGTCCGGGTGCAGATGCATCTTCATGCTGCAGCGCAAGCGCGAGCAAGTAGTCTTGATCGCTGTAAAGTGGGGTAACCAAACACGAGGCTCGACGGTCTAAAACTTCCTGTGGCACACACGAGGCTCGACGGTCGATACCTTCCTACACAAAGGCGAGGGGGGCCTTGCCCTCGAATAGCCAACGCCACCACATTATGTTCGTTTCATCGCCACCCTGCGTCCTATCCTTGACGGAAAAATCCCCGACAGAAGCCTTTGACGCGCGATTAACACAAACTGCAGCATCCCATGTCAGACAGCGCTCGGATATATGTCCACGCGAAACTACGTGCCCACTCACTCGTGCTGATTGCCCGTCAACGGCGAGGCAAGGCCATCGCTTGGCGTGCAACGAGAGCTTCGAGTGAAGTCACTGTCGACGTACTCCGTGTCGCCATCGATCTGATCCAGCTTTTCCCAGACGACACTGCACAAGCGAAAAACGGTGCGACATCAAACGAAAGCAGATTTATTTCCAGTGTTGGAGGGGATTGGACAAACTCGGCGGCAAGACGCCACCGACAGCGTCACAAAGCGAGTTTACGATTTCAAACAACTCGCTCTCAGACATTCGCTCTCAAAAGTAAGGATCCCCTTCGCTAAGGGTGCGTCTGGACAATTCCCTTGTGCCGACGCATGTACTCTACGCGAACCCAGGGTGTGTCTGACTAATTTCCTCGAGCCGACACACGCTCTCTACATACGCGAACGCATATTTCGATAGAAACGGCAACACTACCTCACACCTGCTTTCTCTTGCGTATCCCAAGTCCGTAATCAGGAGATACAGTTTGCCCTCGTACTTGAACATGGTCGAAAAGTGGTTGTTGCGGAAGAAGACACAGAGCTGTCGCTCGCGGACCTGTTGAAGGTTTCAAATTGTGAGGTGAGGTGTGCGGCGAATTAAAAACGACGCCGAGGCATTTGCTACTGTATTACAGCTTTCTGAACATCGCAGGGACATTTTAGTGCTTATCTGCCACGTACCTCCGCGTGCAATCGTGACAGCCCGAAGTACGTGAGTTGGCTGGCAGTTTCGCGGAAGAATTCTTCGGCCACTTGCCCTTCCTTCAAATCCGATGCTACCTTCGCCGAGGCTTCATCTGGAACAGTAGCATTTTACATTTTGGCGCAAGATTGTCAGGATAGCGCTTCCCACAAAATGCTTGCGTAATGGTTTATTTTGGTTCGAGGGTTTCGACGCAACTCAAGAAGTTTCAGCAGCCTCTAATAATGAAATACCTTCATCATTTCCTTTGACCGGCGTCGGAGGGCTCCCTTCCGGAGGACCGCACGACGGCGTGCTATCTCTTGCACCTTCTTCTGCTACGGCCACTTTCTCCCCTGCTTCGACGTTCTCTGTTTCGGTCTTCGTCTCGACATCATTGGCCTTCGTTTCAACATCAGCCGGCTCTGCAGGCTGACTCAAGCTGAGTTCAGCGACATGGCCATCGTCCGCTGCTGTATCCGCTGCTGTATCCAAGCTTGGTTGCTCTGAACTGGAATCCTTGGCTCCACCCGTCAAAGATCGGAAATCAAGCAGCTTTTCCACCAACTTGTTGTACGACAGTCCTTCAATGACGGCCACCTGTTACCCACGACATACATTGGTCATGAGAGAGAGGCTGCTCAAACTCACACCCTCAAGGACGGTCGGACAAGCGCGTTCGTGGGAGGCGTGTGGCGTTTCAGTTGGCGCGACAGGGGAAGGCCGGGGAGAAACTCACCGTGCATTTGTCCTCTGGATCCACGATCCATCCGTGCAGCAGAGTGACACCACTCATATCGAACGCCGCCATCTCCTCCGTGAATTCGAAGCCGCGGATGCTGTTGAAGCGGACGTTGACGTCGAGACCATACTGAAGGCGAGGAAGCAACTTGATGACAGTGTCCAGCTGAAATTACGGGGAAAGTAAATGCGGATCGCGGGTAATCAAACAATGAAACTCCCATTCCATCAAGCTGCAACTTTGCATCTCTAAGCGAGGTAGGCAGCGGACGGTTTTGGCAACCAAACTGTACAGCGCTCAGTTATTCCTTCGTAATGTAAGCGTGGCAACTACCTGGCAAGTTGCGGCGAGTTTCGGACACGACGGAAAGTTGCCTCTGTGGCGGAGATTGACGTCTGCCTTCATTTTTGCTGCCAGCCAGGCCTCCCGTGCGGGCCATAGGAGCGAACGCTCGGCTACCACACTCGCCATCACAAGCACCCTAGCACCCAACAGCTACATGTTAACAACTACCTGGTACATGTTACCTGGCACTTGGTATGATACGTGTTATAATTTTGACGTGAACATGACATCACCTGAGTTTGTTGGTTGACGTTGATACGCACGTCCTCATGCGGCGGGTTGGAGTCCAACAAAAATCCAGCCACGAGCTGCGTCAGCTCACTAAAAGAAATCTCGGACAAGTCCTGGACAATAGAATGCAGCAGCGCGTGAAAAAAAACGGAATTTAGCAATAAATACAAATATCTTAAAGTTGGCGGTGTGCCCTGGGAGCTCCTCAGCTTTTCTTAGACGTATTTTTGAGCTTTTTCCTTGCTAACTTTCGATGAGGACCACCTCTCGGTCCGAAACTCCCTCATCGTGCTTCCCTAGCCTTACTGCGCCGGGGGCGCCTCGACCGCGCTCGCGCGGTACTCTGAGTCAAACGTGGTTGCCATTCAAAAGTGGGTCATACGTTTGAACCCTGGAAATCCCAAAGTCCTTGGTTCGATCTTCACCGTGGCCATTGTTTTTTATTCAAGTTTTTTTTTTACTTGAAAAATGTGCACCAGGTACATTTTTCATCCAGGGGCCAAAACACCAAAAGTCCTCGTACCGTATTGGCATTGTCGCGAGCATATTATATGATACGGCTATCTGCCGCATGTACTCTGCTGCTGCTGCTATTAATAGTACTGCTTGCTGTTTTTGTTGGTACTGGAGCGTATGCTTGTGCATGTACCATCACGCAGGGAATACATGACATACCAGGGTACGAACGAGCGTATGATATCATACGAGTACTCGTATTAATAGTAGTGCTGCTGCCGTTGCCTTTTCTGCTGTACGAGCGAGTAATGCTGCTGCAGTACGAACGAGTACCACTTTCATGTGGGCCCAGGAGGGAAACAAGGCAAAGGAACTAGATGAGAGCGATAGCTGGCGATGCCCTTCGAAGCATTTGGGTCGGCTTTCCTTCATCGTGTTGCTTCTGAGTGGGCAACTGCTGTGCTTTTACTTTCGTACACATTGTGCCAGGTGGCGAGATTTGTTTTGTCGCCTTTCGGTGTTTTCTTTCTCTTCGCTCAAAGATGATTCGTTTGCTATGCAACTCTTGGAGAGTACTCTGCCGCATTCACGGCCTGGATTTTCTTACGTACTACATCCTCTGTCAATACAGGCATGCGCGGAGCCAAAGGCGGGCGTCAGCCCGCCGCGGCGACGCCCCCTTGTACAGATGATGTATACGTTGCTGCTCGATTTCTGATACGTTGCTGACCTCGTTGACGGGGTGTTTAGCCAAATCTTGGCGATGAAGCCCAAACGCTTGGGGGAAAGAGCGGTTTGGCGCAGACAACTTATCCATGTGTCAGCTAACCCCTGTTTGTGGCCGTGCCGCCAAAGCTCACGTACCGCCGATTCTTGCAATATCTCGTGAGTCATGCCTGGGGAGTGCTGGAGTGGCTTCAAAATGTGGGCTTCAATATTTGGCTTTTTTTTAGTCGAGAGAGAGAAACAAAGAGTACATTATTACGTAGGAAAAACTATCCGAAGGAAACCGCAGAAGAGGCTCGTCGGTGTAGGGACAGGTTGCGAGTTCAGAGAGGTTGGCGAGGACTTCGTACACCTCTAAGTTGTGCCCCAAATGCTCCAAATGCCACAGGAAACTTGGGCCGATGTTGGACGAGAATCGACGACCGATTCACGCGTGCGCGTCTGTGATATGGCGACGTACACGCTTGTCTCAAAAACGCGTCTTCTTGTACGAGAACTCGCACGAGGGGAGGAGGACTGCACAGGTAGCGTTCGCTCGTAGTTTTCACGTGTAAACAAGTCGGGCGCGCCTCGCCCAATGCATCCGGATAGTAGGCGCACATATTAAAAGTACTACAAGTAGAAGGTAAACTGCGATAAAGGGTAACGTGCCGAGATCCGAGATCGGACAAACCGATGGGAGTGACAAAGCTCGTTATTCGTATAAATACGATGATATGATATCATACTTTAAAGTATACTAATTGCAAAAAACACTTCGTACAGCTGCTGTGAGATCGAAGATTTCGTCGAAACTCATCTTTGCACGCTGTATGTGATACTCCGATCGCGCGTGTTACGGGGGTGTGTATGTCTTCATGAATGTTGGTGGTGGGGGGGTGGTCGATGGGCCCAAGGTGTGTGGACCAGTTTACCAGGTGTTCCTCATGGTTCCTCCGAAATAGAGTACTGCTGCTGTCATGCAAGGTACCAGGTACCTGGTAGACTAGGCAACGAGGTGAGGGCAAGTATTCAAGAGAAGGCTCACTGACGAGGTAACCTGACTATTAGCATCATACATGGGAGTGCTGTCCATGAGCTTCGTTTCAGAACTTGAGACAACGCTTCAGGTAATCCTGAGAGGCCGTTCCTGCGTTCTGCGTTGTTTGTTGCCGGTTGTCGTTGGGCAAACGAACCAGCAACTCTCAGTAATTTAATAATTTTTCAAAGCATTCACATTTGCTCCCTTCAAGTCGTTTGTAATCCACCCGAGCGCAACATATCTTCATTTCGTTCGTAATGCATACAAGGGCGACGCATGGTTTTTAATTCCAAGGCAACGCCGACGCTCACCGGGTGTATAAATATATTGCTCTGGAGGAGAAGGATGTTTCCAACCGCCAGCAGAGGGCATGGACCATTCTCATTTTGGCACAGAATAGGCACCTATTCAAAATAAGGTACGAACGAGGGCCGAAAACAGAACATAGGGTACGAGTTTTGAAAAAAAAAAACAGGTTAAGAGTTTAAAGGAAACATATTTAGTATGGTCATCTCAAGTATTTGTAGAAGGCGCACCTTTCTCCCGAAGAACTGCACCCGCTTGATGCGGTAGCTGTCCACCGAAGACATCCGTACACTTCTACGCAGTCGGAGTTATAGAAAAATACGGAAAAACGCCACCTTGGTGGTATGGAACTCCATTTCCTTGGCGAAACGTAGCGAAACGACGTTCTGGCAAACGCAGTCAGCACATCACAGCAGAGCGCAGAGTACAGCATAATCAGCATCGCAGGCGGGGACTCTGTGTAGAAGTTGTAACTAAGCATGGCCGTCTCTAGCACCATGGCAAGCTTTGCCAAGCGATACAGCGCCAAGTACATCCAGACCGGCAGGTAAGTGGCAGAGCTTCGATTGCTTTTCGATGGGTGCCCGAGACTCTCGCTTCTCCTTCGTCATGGCGTATTGGACAGCGATTCCTGGTCCGTAGGCGCGTGGGCACCAAGGTTGACTATCAATAGCTCCCTGAGCACTAAGATGCCCTACGCTCTCACTTATGTCCTGCTACTGTGGGTGTACCACTTGGGATGTCTTTCACAGTTTCTCACAAAAATGGAGACGTGTCCAGCTTTGTTCTAATCTGCAACGCAACTCACGCCTCCCAAAAGTAGAGCAGGTTTGGGGTGTCCTGCACTGCTGTGAGCAAACAGGCTGTGAGGTGTCGAATAGTTCTATCGTAGGGCTATGATATCACCGACTTTCCCTTCCGAGTGCAGTAGGTAAAGTTATTTACCAGCTTCCTGCCCTTTTTACAGTAACGTAGAGCTCGAGTCGATCGCAACACGAAATTGGTTTGTTCTCGTTCTGGCGGACGCCACAAGCTCAAAGGCTCCTGAGAATCGCCTCGGAACTCGCAGAGCTCCCACGGTTGCTGCTCGTGGAGCCTGCGAGTACAGCAGTTCCTGCCTTTTTTTATGTACTTCGAGGGTTGCATTTGTACGCTGTGCGCCAATTAGTTAGTAAACAGATCATTGCATCATATGCACGTCGTGGACGTGTGCACACTTTAGACCTTTTCGTCTTGACTGAGAACCGCCGCAGCCCGCCGCAGCTCCTAAAATACCTCAGCTCATATACCTGGTACCTGGTACCAGGTACGTATCATATGTCCGAGCTTACCGGTACTTCGTACAAGGGCTCCGCTCCGCGGGCGGCTGACGCGGCCCTCTACGCCCGCGGAAGGAAGAATACAACAAAATGTGACGGGGGCATAAAGAAGAGGCCCATGGTTTGGTGCAACTAGCGACTTGATAATGCCAAGAGCTACTTGTGCGGAGCTGATTGCCCTCTCTGAACTGTGTGTTTGCTGTCAATATCACGTTCTGATCGGCAGAAAGGGTGTAATTTGCGAAAAAACTGACCAAAAACAAAAAACATGAAGAGGACAATCATTGAAAAAAGCACGAGGGAAAGGGATGGCTGGACCCCTCTCGCGATAAAAATTTAAGACAAGAACCGCAGGAGGAAAGGTTGAGAGAAATCTTCTGTGTTTACCTTCCCCCTGTGTGACTTCGGGTGGTGCGTCAAAACATCTGGCGCCCAGAATGAATGGGACGAAAACACACAAACACACACACGTACATACATACCGGTACCTCGGCCGCCCGCGGATCGGAGCCCTTGTAATACCATACCAGGTACCAGGTACGTATTGTACGTACCACGTACGAAGTACAAAAAATAGAAGGGAAAAAACGAAAACTAAAAAATCGGTTTGCTGCAGTTGGAAATGGCAACACGTCAGTCACACCCCAGGATATTCCATTCTAAAAACAGTATATTGCGTCTAGACGGCGGGTCTATCACAGGGCTGAATGTCAGCGGTTATTGGAAAAAATAAAAATTAGTCGTTGGTGGCTTTGTAACGCAATGTTCAAAGAGCAACAACAACAAGCGGGAAAACAAAATACTCGTATTCCAAAGAGTTTCTCTTTGGTTATCCGTCTGGGGAATTCCAAACGTCTATACATTTTTGATTGCACTTTTTGATTGCACTTTTTGATTGCACTTTTTGGTTGCACTTTTTGGTTGCACTTTTTTTGTTGTTGCACTTTTTGGTTGCACTTCCATTCTATAGGGCACTTCCAAGCACTGTACACCAAGGGTGCTAACGAGCTCGCCACGGTCAGATCTCACGACGCTATCGTTGATTTCAGCTCGTACTGTCACGATGATCCTGTAGGTGACAGTAGTGCTCAAG